>PVIH01011501.1:0-68842 GCA_004025045.1 Sigmodon hispidus
CCCAACACATCTGGTCACTTTTTTTTTTTTCCTCTGCAACTCCCCATCCCCTCCCTGGGCAGGGAGCATACAGTCCTATGGTCCCACTGACCCATTAATGCTTAGATCAGTCTCCACCTCTGGCCAAATCCAGTTCTTTCCCCTCTCCCTCACGAGTGAGTCAGGTGTTCCTCTAGGTGGCCTGGGATCCAAAGGGTCAGTCCAGGGTGTTTCTGATCCCAAGCTGTTCAGTGGGCCAACACCATTTGTTAAATATACTATCTTTTTTCCATTGAAAGTTTTGGGCCTCTTTGTCAAAAATCAGGTGTTCATAGTTTTTGGGTCAATGTCTGGATCCTCAATTCTATTCCATTGGTCCACAAGTCTTTTTTTGCCAGTACCAGGCTGTTTTTATTACTGTAGCTCTATAGTATAGCTTGAAGTCAGGGATGGTGATACCTCCTGAGGTTCTTTTTTTTATGATTAGAAAATATTTTTTTCCTTCTTTATTTATTTTGTATTTATCAAGAAAAACAGTAAAATGAATTTAAAATGCTGATAAGTTAACAATAACTATGAAGAAGATAAAAATCATAAGTATGACTTATCGAGAGTGATAAAGCAAATAAGATTACTACACATATATTTACTTTGTTTTCAGCTTTCCTTCTGAATTTTTTCTTTCTTCTTCTTCTTTGCTACATTGCTGAAGGTGTTTATCAGCTGTAGCAGTTCCTTGGAAGAATTTTGTGGGTCACTTATGTATACAATTATGTCATCTGCAAATAGAGATAGCTTCACTTCTTCTTTTCCAATTTGTATCCCTTTAATCTCTTTTCATTCCCTTATTGCTTTAGCTAAAATTTCAAGATCTATATTGAATAGATAAGGGGAGAGAGGACATCCTTGTCTAGTTCCTGATTTTGGTAGGATTGCTTTGAGTTCTTCTCCATTAAGTTTGATACTGGCTGTCGGCTTCTTGTAAATTGCCTTTATTATATTTATATATTCTCCCTGTATTCCTGATCTGTCCAGGGCTTTAATCATAAAGGAGTGTTGGATTTTGTCAAAGTCTTTTTCCGCATCTAAGGATATGATCATGTGGTTTTGTTCCTTTAGTTTGTTTATATGCCTTTATTATATTTATATATTCTCCCTGTATTCCTGATCTGTCCAGGGCTTTAATCATAAAGGAGTGTTGGATTTTGTCAAAGTCTTTTTCCGCATCTAAGGATATGATCATGTGGTTTTGTTCCTTTAGTTTGTTTATATGATGGATAACAGTTACAGTTTTTTATATGTTAAACCAGCCCTGCATTTCTGGGATAAAGCCTACTTGGTCGTGGTGGATGATATCTTTTTTTTTTTTTTTTTTTGATGTTTACAAAAAGTCTTATTTTAAAAAGTAACAGATATACAATATGCAAGTGAAAACATATCACAGAGTCATCTTCTACCAACTCTGCAACACATTCTTTATTCTTTTTATTTTTTCATTGTTTTATACAATAGCCTATGTCCTCGAGTTGGATGATATCTTTTATATATTGTTGTATACGGTTTGCCAAAATTTTGTTGAGAATTTTTGCATCTATATTCATGAGGGAAATTAGTCTGTAATTCTCCTTCTTTGTTGTGTCTTTGAGTGGCTTGGGTATTAGGGTAATTGTGGCCTCATGAAAGGAACTTGGCAATATTCCTTCATCTTCTACTTTGTGAAATAATTTGAGGAGTAACGGTAGTAATTCTTCTTTCAATGTCAGGTAGAATTCGGCACTAAAACCATCTGGACCAGGATTTTTATTTTTGGGGAGGTTTTTAATGACAGCTTCAATTTCCTTAAGGATTATAGGCCTGTTTAGGTAATTAATCTGAATTTCATAAAACGTCACACACTAACAAGATGGATGCAACAACAGAAGCCATCCTTCTGTTGCCTACAAGAAACACACCTCAACCACAAAGACAGACACAGGCTTAGAATAAAGGGTTGGGAAAAGATTTTCCAGTCAAATGGTCCTAAGAAACAAGAGGGGTTTACAATCTTAACATCTAACAAAGCAGACTTTAAGCTAAAAGCAATTAAAAGGGACCAAGATGGTCACTACTTATTCATCACAGGAAAAATTAGTCAAGAGAAGATTTCAGTCTTGAATATTTATGCCCCTAATATAAGGGCACCTACTTATGTAAAAGAAACACTGCTAAAGCTCAAATCCCACATCAATTCTTACACCCTAATAGTGGGAGACTTCAATACCCCACTTTCAACCCTGGATAGATCAACCAGACAGAGCCTCAACAGAGAAATAAGGAGTCTAAAAGAGGTTATGATGCAAAAGGATTTAATAGATATCTACAGAAGCTTCCACCCAAAGGCAAAGGAATATACATATTTCTCAGCTCCTCATGGAACTTTCTCCAAAATTTACCACATAATTGGTCATAAAGCAAATATCAACAGATACAAAAAAATGGAAATAATCCCTTGTAACATATCAGACCACCAGGGCCTAAAGTTAGAGTTCAACAACATCAAAACCCAAAGAAAGCCTACTAACTCATCGAAACTAAACATCACTCAGCTGAATCACCTCTGGGTCAAGGAAGAAATTAAGAAAGAAATCAAAGTCCTCCTAGAATTTAATGAAAATGAATCTATAACGTATCCAAACTTGTGGGACACAATGAAAGCAGTCTTAAGAGATAAATTCATAGCACTAGACGCCTATATAAAAAACCTAGAGAAATCCCACACTAGAGACCTAACAGCTTAGCTGAAAGCCTTAGAACAATTAGAAGCAAACTCACCTAGAAGGAGTAGATGGCAGGAAATAATCATACTTAGAGCTGAAATCAATACAATTGAAACAAAAAGAACAATACAAAGAATTTAAGAGTTGGTTCTTTGGGAAAGTTAACAAGATAGATAAGCCCTTAGCCAAACTAATCAAAAAACAGAGAGAGTGTTCAAATCAACAAAATCAGAAACGAAAAGGGGGACATAACAACAGACCCCCAGGAAATACAGAGAATTATCAGATCATATTTTGAAAATCTGTATTCCACAAAAATGGAAAACCTAGAAGAAATGGACAGCTTTCTGGACAGGTACTATCTTCCAACTTTCTAATCTTTCTCATGGCATTAAAATTTATGAATGCTTCTATATGTGCTGTTGTGTAGTAGATTAAAAAACCTATCTGTTAGCCTTGGAAACTCATGCTACAAGGGCATAAACTGCCAATGAACAATCTCACTAGAACAAAATGAAAGATGGAGCTTGGAGTTGAGGGCTTTTTCTCTCCACTTAACAATGTAGGAGGGACTCCAGCCTCAGTCTAACTCATAGAAGCTATCCACACCTTCATAGTCTTCTTGAGACTGAACAAAGAATAGCACACAGCAGGCTAACACCTACTTCATAGAAGCAGAATAAATTGCTGTTTTAGCTACTGAGTTTGTGGTAATTTGTTATACATCAATAGATAACAAATGTGCAGAAGCAGCCAGAATAAAAACACTTTCATCAGAAATATGTTCTCCAAGTGTGTGGGAAAGCCTTCTGATCTAACCATAAAGAAGGTTTTTTTGTTTTGTTTTGTTTTTTGTTTAATAGACAAAAATCTACAAAATAGTTTGAATGCAGCACAAATGATTATCCCCAATTTATACTCTGTCATCAACCTAAAATCAAAGAGCCTTCAGAAATGAATCTGTTCCCTGCCTGGTAAGTCAAATAAAAATTTTGAAGCAAGAGAATTAGTTCCTATGCTTAGTCAAAGTGGTATTCAACTTTGAACATGTCACTGAGCAGATATGGAGTACAAACAGACAGGGTCCTGGGGTCTGTGCACTACATGGGAGCTTGAAAATTCTCTTGATTGTGCAGACTTGAGCAGATGCAAGAAGAAGCCATTTTTAAACAGACCCACGCTGAATTAGGGTCTTGATAGCCTTTAAGACATGCTCCTTCTTTGGATGTTCACTCTGATAACCCAGGGCTATTATTGTAGGATCAGCCACTGAGAAGTGTTCACTGAGAAAATTACCACGAAAAGAGGATAATGTGTCAGAACATTGGGAGCTATCTAATGGATGAAAATCTGGTCTGAAGTGTAGACTCCAGTGAATTGTACAGGGTTCATTCTGCAGCTATTTCTACACCAGGAACTGCATAGAAGTAGTGTGTGTTGATCTCTTGATATTACAGGTTTTATTAAATATGTAACACATCACCACAACACTGCATAAGTTTTCTGTACATTACACCCCTGGAAACTGATATCTCAGTATATGCCACATATTTTATTACTTTTCCTCTATATTCCCCATATTAATCAAATTGAACTATAACTGTTTTTGAGTGTCTGCAACATGTTTTCACAGTGGGATTATCCCTCTTTCCTAGTGGTTGCTTCTGTTCTTAGCATTGTACTTTCAGAGTGATGCTGGAGTTTAGGAATGATTTTCTGAGCAGATGTGCTATGAGTTTAATAATTAAGCTACACACCAATCCAGTAGAGAATAAATGACCTCTTAACACAGCTATAAGCTGTTTCCATTTAAACATTTCAAATATTCTGGCTAAAAGAACACAGATAATTAAAACTACATCTAATCAAGACCTTAATTCCAGAAGCACAAGTACCAACACAGAGACTTAAGAATAGGAGATATAAAGGCAACAAAAATCATCAATTATATAGTAATGGATTCAAATCACAATAAAGGAGATGAAGTCCTAAGAAATCAAATGAATAATTATTAATAGATTTAATAAAATCAAAGAGGATACAAATTCATAAATCAATACAAGGGAAATACAAACAACTGAATGAAATATATAAAGAAACCATTGCATTATGTAAAATTCAATAAACAACTAAAATATTGTTAATTCATCTTGGCAAATTTGCAAATAAAATTTTTAAAAAATAAAATCTCAACATAAGCTTTATTAGAAGAGACATACTTGTTCATTTTCAGGAATTCAAACTTCTTCTTTTTCTACTAGAATTACCTTTATTTTTATTCTTGAAGAGACTGTTTTTGGCTTAAGATAGCCCAAGACCAAGTTTGCAGCACAAAGAAAATTGTTTGCCCCAGAGGACATAGGGCAGAAATTGAGAGACAAAGACAGGAGATAAAAAACGAGGAAGAAGGGGAAGAAAACAAGGAAGAGGAGGAAGGTGTGTTTGTCCTGGAGATCAAAAGTCTGTCTCTGGAAAGAGGACATAGACTTGACCCATAAGCAAATGGCAGTTTTAGAGGGAATATGAGAAACCCTGTTAGGATGGTTTGGCTAATTTTGATTACTCATGTTAATTAGGTGAGGCAAAGTGTGTGTGCATGGGAGGAAGGTATTGCTGGGCTTCGGTAGTCAACCTCCAGAGAAGTGTCAAAATAAGGGAATGGACCCCCTGGTGGCTAACTTTAAGGCTGTAATTTAAGGGTTTTAGCAAGGCAGAGGGAATGGCGGAGATAGACAAGGCCTGTCACAACCATGTTTGCCATGCTTGGGCTGGCTAGAGTTCCCTCAACTCCTTCTGCCCTCCCCCTCTTAATTTAAAATAGTTTCTTTTCTCACACAAGATATCCTGATTAGAATTTCCCCTCTCTCTATGTCCTTGCAGGTCTTTCTACCCTCCCACCCCTTCTGGATTCATTGTCCCTCAGAAACTTTGAGCCTTCTTTGCTATTTTAAGTTTCTATTTTTCTTTTGATACAGAAGAATTCACACTATTTGTTGCTTGTATAAATACCCCAAAATAACTTTTCATATAGATTTTAAACATAATTCATTATAAATATCTACTATTTTGTAATCAGAAGAGATTTTTGCACTGACCAAATAATTAATATCTCTAGTGGGACTTTTATTTGCAAAAACCAGCAAATTACTCAACCAGAAAACCAGTTTAGGATTGGAGAGTTGTTTTCTTATCAGCAAAGTACCAGCCACAGGAAGTCCAGTATTAGAATGTGGATTGAGGGATTTGGGCAGATCAGAGATGATTATGGGACAGAAAGAAGCTATTTTTGGAAGCATCTCAAGTGCCTTAACTGTATACTGTATATCCTTAACTTCTGCAACTATAATTTTGCTTGGTAAATCATTTTTGATAAATAACAGATACATTAAGCAAATTGTTATATTCTGAAAAAATTATTCGGTATTCACTATATATTAATATTGAGGCCTTTTTTCTTAGGTTTCAGAAAGATGTAGTAATAAAATACTAAACTTATTAAAGGTTTTAATAAGCATATTTCCTAGTCAAGGTTATCCATGCTGTGATGAAATACCATAACACCATGACCAAACTCAAAGTTTCAAGGAAAGGGTATATTTGGCTTATGCTATTTTTTTACCCCTTAATTAATTTTTTGTGGATTTCACATCTTGTATTCTGATCCCATTTATCTATAAAAAACAAAGCGTGGAGAGAAAGAGAGAGAGGTATCTTGTGAAAGCTGTAGTGTGGCACAATGAGTCAGTGAGTCATATAGTTTATTGTTTACTCCATTCATCTCTACTCGCAAGTGTTCATTCCCACAAAGTGTTGGCTTGGCTTGAGGCCTCTGGCTTCTGCTGTGCCACAAATAATGGGCTCTAACTGGGGTTCCTTTTAAATATCTTTTTGTCTTGTGTTATGGAGATCCTGCTGTCTTGGATCTATAGGTCTATCTCCTTCACATGTTCAAACAATTCATAAATTAGGTGGATGTGGGGGTGGACCAAATCAAAGCTCTGGTTCTAGGCCATGGTGGTAGCTGGGATAACCAGCCCACCAGCTTTTTCTCATCATCACTACCCAGGTGAGTTCCCCAGCACTGCTTAAGCTAGCTCATCCAATGCAGCCTGAAACAAGGAATAGGCTTGGTTTCTCATGCTGTCAGGTCCTCAGAAACAAGTCATCCACACTCACATCTCCAGGGCAAGCTCTACTGTTCTACTTAGGCAAAGTGCATGGCCCTCTCTCCCAATTGCTATAGGGCACATAGCAAGATGTGGAATAGGGTCAGTTCTGCTCTCTTTTCCTCAGAGCTGGCTCACTTGTGTTTCTGAGGTTAGGGCCAGCTCTAGTATGCTGTCAGGGTGAAGTGAAGAGACCACTCTGTGTACTGCAGCCAGTGAGGAATAGGACTAGGGCCAATACTAGTTCTCTCACTTTTGTGACCCTGAGAACAGTTCTCTCACCAACTCTAGATGGTAATGAGTGAGGGCATGGCAAACCAGTAGGATCAACTCTCAGGATCAACTCTAGTGCACTGCCAAGGTACTGGGAACAGCTGAGATAAGGGTTGGGGCCATCTTTCCTGAGTTCAGACAACTAAAGTCTTTCCTGAAGGGTAAGGTTAGCTCTTCTGCTATAGTATCGATCAAGGTCAGGGCCTACTATCTAGGGCCAGTGAAAGCAAGATACTACCATAGCACAGCATGGTTTCAATGACCTCCTATGCTAACACAGGGTATGGACATCATCATAGACCTACCATTAAGCCTATTATGGCCCTCATCAGCAACTTGGGCCCCAATATCATCATTGCTCCAGTGACAATGTAGACAACCCAGGTTATTATGTCCCTGGAAGCAGTACGGTCCTTGGACACTGAGATGGTCTCAGGTGGATGACCAGACTCTGGGCATCTGCAGAGCCCTCAGTGGTAACAGGAGCCATGGACATCAACTCAAACACTTGTTGCTGTAGGATCACAGACTCAGAAATGGCACTTAGCAGCAGCCCTGTTCTGGATAATACCATGGCACCAGATGACAGCAGTGGTCACTCAAATCACCTTGGCCCTGGCAGTGGCACAGCCCTTGGACACAAACATGGTCACAGATTGCAGTGTAGATGATGGGCATCTGTGTGGCCTTTGGTGGTAACATGGGCCAGGGGCATCAACAGAAAACCAAGATATTGTTTGGTTCAGCTTTTGCTAACCCTAACCCTAACCAACAGACATAGACATTGTCCTTGTCAGCAAACTGGGCCAGGATATCACCCAGGTGACAGGGCAAGTCACTCAGTTTGGCATGGCCTTGGCTTATACCTCTACATTAATTACTATTCTTCATTAAAGAAAGTCAAACAGGACAACAACCTTGAGACATAATCTGAGAAAGAAGCTTATACAGTGCTGCTTACTGGTTTGCTCATCATTGCTTGCCCATCCTGCTTTCTCATAGAACCTAGGATGATCAGCGGATTGAGGGTACCACCCATAATGGGCTATACCCTTGCACTTCAATCATCTCCTGCCCTTGCTGGAGAGGACATAAAGTGATGTGGAGAAGAGAGAGTGACTAAAAGGGGCAGGATGGGGAAGGGAGTTTAAACAAGGGTATATATGGAAAAAAGTAAGACTTTATTCATAATAATAAAAAAGAAAATGTTCCAGTCACCTTATGAAGGCATTTTCTCAATTAAATTTTCCTTCTTTAGGACAACTCTGGCTTGTGTCAATTTGACAAAAATCTAATGAATGTAATCATTATACATAACAAAATATGAATTAACTTAGAAGTACAAGTTGCAAGGGCCTGAGAGATGGTTCAATGCTGCCAAGGCTAATGACTTTAACAAGATGTCTTTTGTTGATAATAGTGGGATATTATTTTAACATGTGTTCATTTGTTTATGCTATGAAACATTTGTTTAATGATGGTAAAATGTGTTGTGTTCTTTTATGTTGCATTTGTTTAACTCTATGAAGTTGTGTTACTGCGTCTGTCTAAAATACCTGATGATCTAATAAAGAGCTGGACAGCCAATTTTGGGGCAGGAAAAAGCATTGGTGGGGTTGGCAGGCAGAGAAAATAGGAAGAGATATAATAGGAGAAATCTGGAAGGAAAAGAAGAAAGATAGAGAGAAGGAAAAGGATACAAGGGAGCAGTCACCGGGCTACAAAACCAACAATGGAGTAAGAAAGAAAAATATACATAAATAGAAAAGGAGAAGGCTCAGAGGCAAACGTGTGTGATTTATTTAGCAGCTGGGTAGCAGACCCAGCTAAAAGTAAAGAGCAAAAAAGCAAAAACCAAAAAGTAACATTTTGTCAAACAATGTAGAGCTAGAGTGAAAAAACATCTAACAATCCATGACCGCAAGAAGACTGTAACACATATTTGCCATATACATACACAATAAAAATTAACTATTAAATGTTATTTGAAAGAGTTTCAGTTTGCTTTTGCTTTTCTCAAGGCTGAATCTCTATGTTTAGTCTTAGCTTTCCTGGAACTCAATATGTAGACCATGCTGAACTTACAGTGATCCTCCTGCTTCGGCCTTCTGCCATTACATATATGTTATTTCTGTTTGTTAGGTAGGTGTTTTTGTGGGAATCCTAACAGTGGAAGAGGCTGTCTCTGATTCTAGCCTGCTCTTGATACTCTTTTATCCCTACTGGGTTGCATTGCCCAGGATTGATAATGAGACATTTAACCTTGCCTTATTGTATCTTGCTTTGCAGTGTTTGGTTATTGTCTCCAGGAGGCCTGCTCCTTTCTGAAGAGAAAACAGAGGGAAGTGGATCTGGACAAGAAGGGAGGATGTGAGGGAGCAAGGAATAATAAAGGAAGGGGAGACTGTGGGATTGGGGTGCATTGTGTGAGAGAAGCTATTTTCAAGAATTGGGATTTCTAGTTTGATGTATTTAGCCTTTTTCTAGAAGTACATATATATATATATATATATATATATATATATATATATATATGAGTGTGTGTGTATATAAATGATATCAATATAAGAAAGTGATTTAAAAACAGGGTGTTTTAGGGCAGACAAGGAAGAAAATATGCTATGCTAAAAAAGAAAATATATGTAGGTCAGATTAGCACTTCTGTCTGGAATACTTTTCATTCAGCCAGCAACATTTTATTTCACATTTTGACATATCTCCTTCCCTTTCATGAAACAAATCCTCCCAGAACCTCTATGTTCTTCTTCAGATTCAACAGTTTGTGGAAATATGACCAACTGTCAATTATAATTTGTTGGAATAAAAAATTAATGAATCTAACTTTGATTCTACAATTTACGAAAGGAAACTTATTTGCGAGAAGAACAATTTGTATATTAATGAAGTTATATCACTGTCCATTAAAAGTAAACTTTAGAATGCTAATATAGTTTTATAAATTAAAATACATTTCAAAAGTCCGAAAGTGAAAATTACTGCAAAATATAATAAAATAAAACAATAGACTCACAATATTTTTTATTTTAATGTCTGCACAGAAAGATATTAAGAATGTTGACAGTCAAAACTATATTATGACAAATTTTAAATTGCTCCAATTATTATAATAGAGGAAGCCTATTTATTTCTACAATTTCATTTATAGATAGCTATTGAACATTATGATTTTGAATATCTCAGTAACTAATGTGGTATAATTAGTTTAGGTATAATAATAGAGTAAAAGGAAATGTGGAAATCTGAAGCAAATCCTTTTGAAGGAGTAAACTAAGAAAATATAATTTCAGCATTTTGTAATAATTATTACTTCTACTTTTATGGCACTATTACAAAATGAAAGAATTTATATCATAATCATAAGCAGGCGCATGGGTCATGCTTGTGTTTTAGTGAATTATATTTGAATGATTGCATCATAAAAGACATGTGGAGTAATATTTCTGCCAGAACTTTTTAATATTGATACATCTGTTCTGTTTCCTCTGGTTAGAGTAGATTTTCTTCTGGCAATATGACCTCAGACACACACCATTAGTTCTTAAATATTCCTACAAAGAATACCAAGAATAGCTACTAAAATAAAACGAAACTAAGAAATTTCTAATGCAGTACCCTTCTCTGTGAATCATTTTTCATTTTGGTGAAAAGTTCTGGTTGTACCTCCATATTTCATCTGCTGTCCACTTTTCTATCTTCTGTAATATTTTAAGATGAGAAACCATGACAAAGCTTTATCATGAAAGTTCCTTAGACAACTTTTGAATTTAGATGTTCTCTAAATTTTCTGCATGTCTGTAATATACATAATACAAAATATGATTGGATACTTGATCATTTATCTAAACTCATGAGAGCATTTACTGTAAAGATTCCTTGAATTAATAACTATACACTGAGTGAGAATGCAAAGCACACTGTTAGTACAGGAGAGAACCTTATTTATTGCACCTCACATAATAATAATAATAATAATAATAATAATAATAATAATAAAGTCTATAGCAGAATTTAAAGCAAATCCATAGTTTGTATTATAAGATTAGAGCAAACACATTTTTATGAGCTTTAATTTCAATTGTTAAAGGTTGTTGACAGAACAACTTATTGTTGTCAGTCACTGAGAATCCTGACAATTATACCAATGTTTCTGATGTTGAAGCAGAGTCTTTCTAGGTAACCAAGTTTGGCCCTCACTTTCTGTTTCTCTGATTCATCCTGCTGAGTACTGAGATTATAGACCAGCCTACATTCCATCTAAAAGAAAGACAGACATATAATAAAAAATTAATATTTTGAAGACATTCTGTTTTAAATGAATGAAAGGCATGCAAATTAGCTAGTATAGAAGTAGGAGCAATTTCTCTTGATAACATATAACATCTCTTTTTCTTTTTATTGAAAGAATTAAAGTAGAATTTAATCCACAAATTAAGTATACCTACATTTGATAATTCACTCGAAAAAAAAAAAAAAACCCACACTATGTAGGATATAAATAGAAACAGTAAAGAATTCAGTCCCAAAAGATAGGTGAGAATTTAGAAGTGCTTGCATGCAATACTAATAACCCACACAAAGTTCTCTGGGAACAACAAAGTTCCAAAAAGGAATCAAATTCTAATAGTGTACATGTGACTTTCATAGGCATGCTATGCATGTATGGACTTGCTGAAGTTTATGCTCACAAAGTATATACACATACACAAGCAAAACCAAAAACCACTGTTTTTAAATTGATTATTAAACTTACACACAGTTGTATAGAAATGAGAATGTACTTATTCATTAATTATCCAACAGATATTATTTATGTCTCACATATATCTACTACTGTTCTGAAATCCATACAAACAGTCTTCTTAAAGGAATTCAAGCAATACAGCACCTTTTTAAGAAACATATAACACCTATTTGCCTCAGAATTACGTTCAAACTATATTACTTGATGCAATACATTCACACTTAAAAATTTCTGGAAAAATAATTTAAACAACACTCAAGAATTTTGTGAGTGAATATAAACACAGAAAGAGGATTCATCTACACAACAGTCCTTCAGAGCAAGGGACTCAATAATTGTGAAGTGCAGTGAGCCACAATAAAGAGGGTTTTAAAAGAAAGAAGCAACTTTTGTCCTCAAACACTTGCTTCCTGTGGACCAAAGGCATGACTAATGCTATAAACAGACACAAGTACACAGAGTAAGAGAAGATTCTTAGGTTTCCAAAGAGGATTGTTTTATGTACTTGCCTACTGACATAGTATTTTCATTCAAACTACTTTTGTTTCCTTAAATTGCTATGCAGTCACATGACACATAAGTAGGAGTGTATGTTTTTGAGAAAGTGTGTCAGTGGATTATTTCACCATTATGTAAACACCTTGGGGCTCTCCAATAACCAGAGGGTTCTAATTTACTATATTCCTTGTCTACATAGCCTATTGCTTCTGGTTGTTAGGCTACAAACCTTTCTATGTTACTGTGTAGAACAAGCCATTGTAACTCAGTGATGAATAGGCACCTACATTTCAGAAGAGGCACAATGAATAAGTATATTGTGATAGTCATGTGTGTGTGTGTGTGTGTGTGTGTGTGTTGTTGTTGTTGTTGCTCCTCTCTCTCAATCCTCCCCTCTCTCATGATTTCTTCCCACTTCTTCTGGTTGCAACCCCTTATGCTCCCAATTACTTAAGGAGATCTTTATTTTCTCTTCCTAGAGATGAATGTCTCTCTTAAGTTCCTTCAGAATCCAAGCTGTTCAGTGGTTGTGGTTTGCAGCTTGAGTGTTTTGCTTTTTGTCTAAAGGCCACCAATGAGTGAGTACATCCTATGCCTGTCTTTCTAGGCTTGTGATACCTTACTAGAAGGATATTCTCTGAATCCATCCATTTGCCTGTAAATTTTAGGATATCTTTTTTTTATGCTGAGTAGTTCTTCATTGTATAGATATACCACAGTTTGTTAATCCTTTTTTCATTTGAAGGGCATCTAGATTGTTTTAAGGTTCTTGCTATTATGAATAATGCTGCTATGAACATAGTTGAGCTAATGCCTTTGGAGTATTATTGTTTGTCCTTTGGGTATATGCCCAATAGTGATATTGCTGGATCTTTGGAGAAACTGATTCCCAATTTTCTAAGGGACCACTATATTGCATTCCAGAGTGGCTATACAAGCATAGGCTGTCGTCTGTGTTTTATTTTTTTTTTAAAGATTTATTTATTATGTATACAGTGCACCAGATCTCATCTAGATAGCTATGAGCCACCATGTGGTTGCTGGGAATTGAACTCAGGACTTCTGGAAGAACAGCTAGTGCTCTTAACCTCTAAGTCATCTCTCCAGCTTGTCACCTGTGACTTTTATCTTAGCTATTCTGACAGGTGTAAGAAGGCATCTCAAAATTGTTTTGCTTTGCATTTCGCTGATGGCTAAAGATGTTGAGCAATTTTTCAAGTGCCATTTAGCCATTTGTAATACTTCTGCTAAGAATTCCCTTCTTAGCTTTGAACTCCATTTTTTGATTGGGTTATTTAGGTTTTTGGGTTCTGAGTTTTCCTCCATTTAGTCTGATGTTCGCTGTTGGCTGGCGACTTTCTGTGTATTGTCTTTATTACGTAGGTATTTTCCCTGTATTCCTAATCTCTCCAGGACTTTTTTCATGAAGGAGTATTGCATTTTATCAAAGGCTTTCTATGCATCTTATGAAATGATCATGTAGGTTTTTTTCTTTCAGTTTGTTTAGGTGATGGATGACATGCACAATATTTTACATGTTATACCATCCCTTCATCTCTGGGATGAAGCCTACTTGTTATTAGTGGATGATTTTTTTGATATGTTTTAGGGTTCAGTTTGCGAGAATTTTTTTGAGAACTTTCGCATCAATGTTCATGAGGGAGATTGGTTTGTAATTCTCTTTCTTTGTTGCATCTTTGAGTGGCTTGGGTATCAGGGTGATTTTGACCTCACAAAAAGAATTTGGCAATGTTTCTTCAGTTTCTACTGTATGAAAAAGTTTGAGGAGTTGTGATATGTTACATATTTAATAAAACCTGAAATATCAAGAGATCAACCCACAGCCAAAAACTTGGCATACAAAATTCAGGCAGTTCTTGAGATTGAAGTACAAGGCCAACACCTGGGCTTCAATGGCACACACCTTTAATTCTAGCACAGAGAAAGCCTGGGAGTGGTGACCTAGGCCTTTATTCCCATAACTCCAGAGACAAGGAACTTTCTGTGTTTCTATGAGTTCAAGGCTGACCACCAAATTTTAACCTGGATGGGATACAGCTGACAAGAAGGATATTTAAGGCAGGCTTGGGAAAACAGCAGGCATTAGAAGTGACCAGGAGTGAGGCTGAGGAAGCTGGAAGACAGCTTGGTGAGATTTGACTGTAGTGTTTCCTCTATTTGATATTTCAGCCTTTTCCAGATATCTGGCTCTGAGTCTCTTTCATTATAATTGATAATTTCCAGTTGTGGTGGCACCTGTTGGTAGGATTTGCTGAAGAAGGCAGAGGCAGGAGGGTCACAAGTTCAAGGCCAGCCTGGGGTACATACATTATAATTGAAATTCAAGCTACAAGGAGTATTGGTATTAGTTATTTGAATGTCCGGTACAATTCTTCACTGAAACCATCCGGTCCTGGGCTTTTTTTACTCGACTGTCTTTTAATAACAACTTCAATTTCTTTTGGAGTTATAGGTCTGTTTAGGTCTTTAATCTGATCAGAGGAAGCCAATGTGGGGTTTTAGAGACCAGGTTTTAGGGAAACTTCTAAGAACTCAGACGATATCCCAGAGTAGATCTCCAACTAATAGTGCAGATGGTGCCTACATAGAACTGACTCTATAATGAAATGGATAACCATCCTAAATGGCATCTCAGAATCTACATCCAACCATGAATAGAGTTAGAGGCAAAGATACATGGCTGAGCACTGTGCTGAGCTCATTTTCCATCTGAGAGCTGGGGAGGAGAGTCTGTATTAGCAAGGAAATAGGGATTACCAGAAAATTCCCACAGTGATGGCTGGCTGGGACTCTGGGGAGCTCAATGAATCAAGAACAACCACTGTCTAACCATTAGGAAAAGAAAAGAGCTAGGTTCTCCAAGGATAGGTAACTGTTGATTGACATGGGCAGTATGTAGCACCTGGAGCCAGGGAATCAGACTGTGTTTTTTTGTGCATGGGCTGGCACCTTGGAGCCCATTCCCTTCAGAACAACACCTAACCCAATCCTGATATTAGGATAAGGAAATTGGGTTTGCCTGGATTAGATGTTCCATTCTGTGCTGAACTCAATTTGGGATTTCTTGCTCTTTTCAGGGAGGGGCTGCGAGACAAGAGGCTGAAGACTTACTGGAAGTGATTGAAAGGAAGGGAGGGGAGCAAGGGATACATGGACAAAAATACCTTTATTTTATAAATAAAAAGTTAGAAAGAAAAGCCCAGGTTTCAGGAGTACAGAGCAAAGCAATTGAAGCACCACAAATATGACTACTTGGCCTTAAGTAACCTGTAGTGTAGATTTGAGAAGCCCCAGGGACAGGATGACTTTCTAAAAGGACACTGGTCTGGAAATATCCTAGAGCAGCTCCTGGGGAGGGGCCGCTGTTTGGTGGGCTTCGAGGGGACAGATTCTGGGGAGTAAGGTTGGGCTTTCATTTAATCATTCTAGACTCTTTGGTTTTTGGTCTTTTCACAGCTATTTCCTTAAAGTGTCTCTTTACTGAAGATATTAGTGCTCAGCACTTATTTTCCTATGAGTATACATGCTCAGATAGTATATTTATCTGAAAATATAAGAGCAAGTGTAAATAAATTATATCTACATATGTCTGCTTATTATTTGTTACTTTCCCACTACTGAGAAAAGGAACCCAACAACATTATGTTAAAATGTTTACAAGAGGGTCTGGAGAGATGGTTCAGTGGTTAAGAGCACTCACTGTTCTTCTGGAGGACCTGAGTTCGATTCCTAGCAACTACATGACAGCTAACATCTGTCTGTAATTCCAAGATCCGACACCCTTACACAGTTATACATGCAGGCAAAACACTAATTCACATAAAATAAAAATAAAATATATTTTTAAAAATAATGTTCATAGGAAAAATATAAAGCACAACTCACTATTTGGCGTCAAAAATCTCAAGCAGTTGTGAATCAATCTAACAGTGGGTGACAATAGAGAGGAGTTTAAAATCACATACAAATGATGGAAATCTCAAGAGTTGATTTGTTGGACTTAAAAAATTCTACTCTTGTCCATGAATAAAAGAGTTCATGTGTTATAAACTGTGACTGGCTAATTAATACCATGGTGAATGACTCTAAAAATGCACACTACCTTCCATTGAACACTATGGACTCTCCTTATGCAGATTTAATAAAAACTGCAATAACATTATATATATTTTTAAATTTCAATATTGCTAGTACAAAACCTTGCAGTTAAGAAAAATAAAAAAATGGTTACATATTTTGTTTAAACTACAGCAACATATTTAAAAACACTGGTAATATACATTCTCCAATTATTTAAATAAATACATGGATGCGTATATTGTCTGGAAGAAGATAAACTTTTATTTCTACATAAAAATATACAAGTATTTTAGCTACATTTGAGAATTATCATTTTTCTCGAATTATTAAAAATAAAATAAGTAATATCCAGAATAAAATAATTATGATATGTTTTGCTTACATATTTTATTATTGATATAACTAATGAGATATTATTGACAAATATAATGCCAATGTCCTGTGAGGTTTTAAATGACATAAAGTATAATTTAGTAAAATATACATAAAATCTAAAGTTTAATTACTAATACTATACTAATAAAAATTCTTTGGTAATTTTTATGTGGTTATTTTTATGCTTATACTATTATTTATCACCAGAAATATAATAGTATATTGATATTAGCTGACTTTGGAAATAAAAAATGTAAAACACAATTTTTCTGATTTTTTGTTCTTTATTGGGAAGCTGTAAAATACATATTTTCCAAGACAAAGCAATATTAAATTAAAGTAAAATTGAATATGCATTATTCTTTTTTTTTTTTTTTTTTTTTTTTTTTTAAACTTTATTTATTTATTATTTATTTATTTATCTTGGTGTTTGCCTGGAACTGGAACTACAGACAGTTGTGAGCTGCCATGTGGGTGCTGGGAATCGAACCCGGGTCCTCTGGAAGAGCAGACGGTGCTCTTAACCGCTGAGCCATCTCTCCAGCCCCATTATTCTTATGTGTCATATAAATATATTTTTGAAAATCATATGGAGAAAATAGACTTTAAATCATTCAACTTAGTATAAGTTACTGTGTGGTCATTCCTAAAACTTAAAAGACACCTTTGTAAAAGTTTTTCCAGATGGAAAAAAATTTTGGAATATACAGCTATTGTATAATTGGTAAGGATTTAAGGGTTGTAATGAGACCTATGCTTTGTAAATCATTTAAATTTTATGAAAACCTCATTTTTTTTTCTGAAACACCCACATTCGTAACTATACATACAGTAATGCTCATTTATAGTTGCCCCGACTCAATTTAACTCTATGTACTCAGTGGGAGAGCATTTTTCTTTTATATTTTCACAGAAAAAGATTTGCACATAAATTCCACTTTATTTTGGGAAATAGAAGTGAATCTTTCAAGAATGTTATTAGGCCACATATTCTGCAACAACCTATGATCTCATGAGTCGGATTGCTAAGGATGAGGACTGTAAGTTTCAGGCTGGTGTGTTCTGTGAAGCAGTTACTTACATAGTGAGACTTTATCCAAAAAAAGTATCTTCAGATTCAGTCATATTATATGGCTAGACTTACCATATTTTTCAGAAAATCTAAATAGTCTATTTGAAAATTATTATAGGATAAGTGTAATTTTATAATGCTAACTGTAAAGGAAATCAATGTTAATGTTGAAGTTCCCTTATGATCAATATTAAGAATTTAGTGGTGGCTATTTCTGTCAACATGACACAAAGTAAAGTCATTTGGAAATAACTCAATTGAGAATATACCTCTACAGACAAGGCTGTCATTCATTATCTTGACTAGTGATTGATGTGAGGGCACCAGCAATTGTGGGTAGTGCCATCCATCCCCTGGTCTTCTGGTGATTATAGAAGCTCTAAGAAAACAAGTTGAACAAAGTCATGGGAGGGTAAGCAGCACTTACTCATAGCCTCTGCACCAGCTCCTGATGCCAGTTTCTGCTGTGATTTTTCTCAGTTAATTACTATGCTGTAGAACTTTAGGCTGAAATAATAAGACATAAAACATGTTGACAACATTTGTATCAAGTGCATGAACTGGCTTTTTGGAGCACATTCCCTATAGAGGGATAGCTTACTCAGCCTTCATATGGTGGATGGGTTTAGTCCTGCCTCAAACTGACATGCAGACTATATTGACTCCCTATGGGAGTCCTTACCTTCTCTGAGAAGTGGATAAGGGGTAGGGTGGGGAGAAGCTGGGGGCTGGTAGGAGGAGTGAAGGGAACTATGGTTGGTATATAAAATTTTAAAAAATCTTTTAAAATAAATAAAAAATAAAACATGTTGTGGGATATTTGATTACACTGATGAAGATGTGTCACTGTTTACCTCACCTGCCTAAAGTGCCTTCTGATTGGTTTAATAAAGATTTGAATGTCCAATAGTTAGACAGTAGAGGAGAGTTGGGCCTTCCAAGCAGAAATAGGAATTCTGGGAAGATTCTGAGAGTAGTGGGATTCACTGGTGAGAAGCAGAAGTCAGACATAAGAGAGGTTAATGAGCAATGTGACAGAACATAGATTAATATAAACAGATTAATTTAGGTTTTAAGAGCTAGTTGGGAATAATCTTAAGCTGAAACAAACCTTTCATACTTAATAAAAAGATTCCATGTCATTATTTGGGAACTGGCAAAAAATATTGTCCTTAACTTGTCCTTGGTCATAACATGTTACTAAATCAACAGAAACCCTAAATAACACAAATTCAACAACATCAGCATGTCCATATTCATAATCATTCATAGGTCATTTTTGAAAGATTAAAAAATATTCCAAAGAAAATTTAAACAATTTTTACTGGCAATGATTTTATCAGTGAAATATAAAACAAAAATCAGAAAGTAAAGCTGATATTTCAATGTATATTATGAAAAATAATATAATTTCTTAGATAATATAATATAAATTCAAGACTGGGATAATGGCATAGTAAGCAAAGCATCTGCTGTATGAGTGTGAGGACCTTAGCACCCACAAAAAGACAATAAGGCAAACATTAAACCCTGTGTCTCTATGTCATCTTGTGTCAATCATGCTGTCATTACCTGGACACCAATGGTTTATATACACCCGGTCAAGCCCTGCCACCCACAGCAAACATTTGCTTCTTTTGTTCTGTATTCAGATAAAACTTTATATTTTATCATACAGTCTCTCAGTTTTAGCATCAGCAACATCCTTGAGTCTCCTCCAGAAGTTAAACTTCACATACCTGATATCGGTAGCCTCTTGTTCAGCCTTCTCCAGAGTTTCATTGAGAGAATTAACACTTCATGCATATTGTTTGATCCTAGGCACTTCTGTAACTTGAGGCAAGCTTCCATGATCCCACAGCCCTCAAATTTTTAAATGCCAGCAAAATAAGTCCTATATGTAGGAGAACAATTTCTGCAACAGGAGACACATATGGCCTTATGCACTGTGCCTTGGTTTCTAGTGCTTTCATAGTTAAACCAGGGAAACATTTTCACAAGAAGCAATTTTTAAATAAGGGACACCTCCAGAGACATCTTATGTTAGAGTACTTTTTAAAATAGACATATACCTTTCAAGTGAATAAATTTTGTTTTTTTTTTTTTTAATTTACTTTCACAGGCTGTAAGTTGATGGCTGGCATCCTGACATCAAGGAACCATTTTCACTATCAAGTGCTAAGTGCAAGGTCTCCATGTAGTTGCATTAATCACATTAATTCACATCTACAGCAATTTCATCTTAACTTACCTTGACTACAATTTAAATTGTGTTTTAGTTCTTCTTCAAACTGCACATATTTTTTTTAGCATTTTGCTCTGTCTAATTGCATATCAGGCTAAATACAGTAAGCAGTTACCATGCCGTGATGAATATACTGCCTTGAAATTTTCTTCACCAAACATAATAGGTCATTGTACTGGATTTCACTCTTAAGGTTTCAGGACATGGGCTGAACATAGACAGATGCTTTGCTAAAATGTAAGTCATGATTTCCCTGGAAACCCCACAGCTAGAACCTCTTCTGCCTCATTTCTAAGATCTTTCTGTTTTTCTGCATGAATCATCTGGCTTTAGGTCTCTTTTCCACAGACACAAACCCTTCGGTGTTTCAGAAACTAGTTCCACTGGCCGACATATTATTTATGTAAGTTTATCATCACAAAGCTATTTCTCAGTACCATGTATCTGTATTAATTACTTTTCTCAATTCTATTACCAAACCTCTGACATGCACAAATTAAGTGAAGCAGGACATTTGACATACTTATGAAAATATGCAGTTAATTCTAGGGCAGAATCCCATTGGTCTGTGTCTCTGTCTCTCTCTCTCTATGTCTCTGTCTCTCTCTCTCTCTCTCTCTGTCTCTCTCTCCCTATCTCTCTCCCTCTCTCTTTCCTGTCACCAATCATTACCTGGCACTGATAAGGAAGAAGAGAGCTTGGCCAGCAGTGAGGTCAAACTTTCCTCTCCGTATGTGAACCATTTCTTCCAGTTACATCCTATCTCTTCGTGGTTTTATAACCTCCAAATATAGTGCCAACATCTGAGAAGGAAGTCTTCAAACACATAAACCTGGGGGGATATTTCACTCAAATCATAACATGATAAAACCCATATTTATTATAGTTCTTTCTAGATATCGAACTGGGATTTTACAGCTTGAGCAAATGTCACCAGTTCATGGTGGTACAAGACTCATCTGGAAAAAAAAAAAAAAGTGAAAGAACCTGCACGATCTTTTTATATCATCTCTTAATCTGTCTTACAGAATTTTGTATATTGTTTTATCAATTTTCAGTACTGTGTCCCACAATTTAAGTCAAACAATAATTCTGTTATTTGTTAGCTTCTACTTTTATGACACTTCATGGATGCTTGTGAAATATTTCTTGTCTATTATTTTATTTTTAAGGTTTTATTTTCTTTTCAAAAATAAACACAATGATTTCAAGTAGTTTTGTGTCCCTAATCAGCTCAAGTATAAATTAAAAATTATTTACACATTTCATTCATTTAAATTCTAAACTCTTTTTATAATTGATTCACTAACAAAAATAAAAATCTTCATCTAACTGTTGATATAGGTCACCTTTAAATACCCATTCTTAATATTGCTAAAATAGTTTTTGAAATGCTTTCTATATACATTGAATACTCTGCTTCTCTGATAAACTCATGACTAAAAGCAACTTGAGGAATAAATAAAAGTGTAAAACTTATACTTTATTGTACACCATCACTAGAAGCCTAGGCAGAAATTTAATGCAGAGACCAAAACCAGAAACAAAATCAAAGATCATGAATACTTCCCAATGACTTGCTTGCTCTGGTTTACTCAGGTACTGTCTGTATCAGTTGGGGTTTTTATTGCTGTGAAAAGACACTATAACCATGTCAACATCTAATTGCTACAATTACTGACAAGTGGCAGTTTCAGAAATTCAGCCGATCATCACCATGGCAGGGAGCATGCCAGCTGGTAGTATGGCAGTGTGAAGGAAGACATGGTATTGAAAGAAATGCTGACAGTTCTTACATACTAAATCACAGGCAATAGGAAGGGGTCTGTCTCACTAAGTGTGGCTTGAGCATTTATGAGACATCAAAGCCTCTTCCAATGTGACACTTTCTTCAACAAGACCACCACACCTACCTCAACTCCACATATTCTAATATTGCCACTCCCTTTGGGGGTCATTTTCTTTTGAATCACTCTAAGGTCCTTATAGAACCCATGACCAACATTTCAGTAGTGTCACTGATTAGAGTATGCTAGGCCCTATCAATCAGTTTTCAGTCAAGAAACTGTCTCATTTACATAGGGCAATTAGATGGAAGTGATTCTTTAAATGAATTCCCTTTTCCTAATTGTCTCAAGTTGAGGTTATTCACCAGAACTCTATATATAGCCAAGGGATGTTCAAGTCTCTATCATTGTTGCTAATGCTAGCTTGTGATTTAGTGCCCATTTCCTTGAACTCCTCTCTGGTGTCATCTTATTTTCCATCATTCCAGAGGTCTTACATACAGAGCTATTTCTTAGTGATACCTGAAACCCTTCTGCTTCTCTATGGAAACCATTGTGAGAAGCCAGCTACTCACCTGTATCTGGAAGCCTCAGTGCTCATAAAAGTGCTTGTAACAGACTAAAACACTAAGAGTCTAAATCCAGCCTTTTTATTGGGTGTTGGAGTTTTCTACCACATTAGAGCTGATTTTTTAAAGACTTTTTTTGTGAAAGATTTATTTATTTATTATGTATACAGTATACAGAAGAGGGTATCAAATGTCATTATAGATGGTTGTGAGTCATCATGTGGTTGCTGGGAAATTGAACCTCAGGAAGAACAGTCAGTGCTCTTAACCTCTGAGCCATCTCTCCAGTCCCCCATTAGAGCTGATTCTACTGGAGGTTACTTATCACAAACTCAGGGGGAGAAAAGAGCAATTCATCCACAGTAGACTGTTAGCTTGCTCTTTATATAACTAAAGGCCCCATAATGTCTAGTAACAATGTGAATGATTTCAAAATGGAAGTATTTTCTGAAGAAACTTGTATATCTAATTTACTTACAAGAATTACTTGTTTCAGGGAGTTATATGGTAGTTATAGATGCAAATAATCTAACTTTTACTTCATTGGTACTGAAAAAAATTCAGGAAATAAGCAGAATATAAAATGTGGATGAAGAATAAAGAAATTAAAGAAAAACAAAAAAGAAATAGAAAGAGGGTGAGGAAATGAAGAAAGTCACTAATTTTCTGTAATATTCTTTGAGGCCTGACTGTAAAAGACATAAAGACATTGAATAATAATTACTCCTTAGTATCTGCAGTAATTTATCACTAGGATTATTTCAGCAACCCCCAGCAAAAAAAAAAAAAAAAAAAAAAAAAGTAGGTCTCTTGATCCTTAAACAAAAGAGCATGTTATTTAAACTTAACCTATATATGATTTCCACATATTTGTGTGGGAAATATATGTAGTACAGCTCTATGCATCAAACACATTTCTTATGAATTTTAGGCAATACATGTAATTTATAGCTTCCTGAATATTTTAAATTAGATTGTTTAAAATCTAAAACATAAAGTAAATGCATTAGAAATGTTTGTTATAATTATTTACATAGAAAATAATGAAATTAAATAAAAGTAAAATCTGGGTGCTTGATTAATATAAATGGCAATGTAGTCAGTTCTGTGAGTCAAATTCAGTACCTTATTCTTAAGACCAGTATCTTACCATGGATACAACCCTAGTCCATTTCAAAATATTTTGTTTTACAGTAGACTGAATTCAGGATTGGATAACCTTTGCTTCTGGAAGACCATTGTATAATCACTGACTTAATTTCCATTTTCTACTACTTTAACTCAATTTCTATTACTTAAAAAAATAAAATTAGGAAGTAAGATCACAAATAATATTATTGTAGATAGCATGACTTTTAAAACTTTTTTCAAGAATTGAGGTAATAAAGTTCAAAATCTCATAGTGTATAATTTATGACACTATTATGTAGCTCATAGCTATCTGCCCTCAACATTATTGAAAATAATAGCATTGTAAGATTTATCAGATTATAAATTGTATCTTAAATCTTTATAAACATATTAATTTTTAAAATCACATTCTATTTTATTTTCTATAAATTTATCTTCAAATGTTTTAAGGTTAATTTTTTTTATTTTTTCCCGTGAAATGTCATTTCTGGTTAGATTCTAGATGTCAGGGTGTAATGCTGTGGCATATTCACTTATTTCTTATCTCCTTTATTTAAGATGAACTATTGGTTGAAATGACAAATGCTAGACAACTTGTAACTTTGATTGATAGGACAGTTATTAAGAAGATTTGGACCAGCACTCTCAAAACAAACCTATAAAATAACTCTTTTTTCAAAGATGGTAATATGCCCTCTAAAAATTCTTCATTGTAAATAATATTAACTTTGTCTTTACAGAGAGTACTTAGAATAGCCACACAGTACGCTATGTGTCATTTGTGTGCTATGACAAGCTTCATCGCTAGCTTTAAATCATAGTAAAATGACTAAATAATATAAAAATGCAATTCAATGTGAGTTCTTTTAGACAAGAAGAAATGTCTCTTACATGTCATTGAATTCTGGCCCAATTTACTAGCCAGAATTTTTACCTTTTTAATTGGGTCTGCATTATTTCTGCGC
Organism: Sigmodon hispidus; assembly: GCA_004025045.1. Classification (NCBI taxonomy): domain Eukaryota; kingdom Metazoa; phylum Chordata; class Mammalia; order Rodentia; family Cricetidae; genus Sigmodon; species Sigmodon hispidus. Next base: position 24,680 of record PVIH01011501.1, read on the forward strand.
TATTGTTGCAAATAACACTGAACAAAATAACACAATTACATCAATTATTATCAGTATTCTCAATGAATCCAATAGGTTAACTGTGTGCATATGTTTGTCTGTTTATGTGTGTGTGTGTGTGTGTGTGTTTGTGTGTACATAGACAATCCTACAAAATTTAAGAAATGCTGCAACTTCTATTTTATGTTCTTCACATTCTTGTGTTTCTGTTATGAAAGTTTTTATATAACCTAATTTGATATACGTAAGTTATGCTGTTTTGATTCTTAGTATGTTAATACTTGTTGAATAGATTAAAAAATATATTGTTCTTAATTCTGAGTGTTTGTTAGAAAGTTTGACTTGAAAGTCAAGTTGAATAAGGGGATAAAAATAGAGAAAATATGACTTTATTAATAATAATAAAAAAGATAGTTTCAAAAACCATGTGATATTTCAAATGTATGGATGACTGATGGCTTGATAATTCTGCCTTCATAATATAGAGTGTTATAGTTCTCAAGAGCAGCAAGATGGAGACTGCCTTAGTGCACAAGTTTGCTTTGTTTCTCTGTACCATGCATTTTTGCCTTAACTAAATAAAATTAAGTTATTAGATAATTTGATTTTGAAGATGATATGATTTTCAAGGTCAAAGTAAACACATATTCCTGTTTTTACATCTATTTTTGATAAGATTAATGTAGGATACATCTTTTAATTTATTCACAAATTATTTTTGTTTTACATGATTTATACTTCAGAGACATATTGGTTAGTGGAAAAACTATGAGGCAAAAACCTATAAACTGGAGGTTTAAAGTTTCATTACATAGAGAAAATTAACATACTTTAATCCAAATTAAAAAAGCAGCATTGTGCATCATAAATTATTATTCTCATAATGATATTTTTGTTCTTCAGAATCTTGTGTCACTAACATTTTTGGATGGTTAAAAAAGTAAATCTGGATTATCATCCAAGCAGAACATACCATTTTATCAAGGAGACAATACAGTGTTGCTTACACACATTTTATATTTGACCAAAGCCTTTCATACAAAAAAAAACTTCTTAATATTGAAACACTAAAATAATAACAAAGTAGAATACTTAAATAAAATATAAGGTATTTTAAATATCATTCAAAGAAAATTAAAAATTAATTTGAGACTATTCAAGCAAATAGTAAAATAAAATGTTTAAAGATTGTTTCTGAACTACCCACATTCCACTTTTTGCTTTACTCAATAGTGTGACCAAGTTCAAGTCTCTACAACAAAATCCAAACCACAATTCTATGTATACCCTCACTAAGATGAATATACATGTCCATACAAATATTGTGTATACATGTTTATATCAGAATTGTCTTAATGTCTTCAAAATGAAAACAACAAAAGTACCCTTCAACTATCAAGGAATAAAAAAATATGTTATATGCACATACTCATAATGAAAACATCAATCCATACTATCAATGCACTTTAAAATTTTATCTTAATAAAACCAAAAAAGACATGAAAGGCAATTTATCTCATATTCTACAAATATGCAGTGTAGAGCATAAGCAAATCAATAGAGTCAGGAAGTGTAATTTTGGAAATTATGTTGTTGGCTGAAGGGAAAAAGAAAATTAAGAGTTATTTGTGTTAGTAGGTATGGAGATGGAAGTTCTGTCTGGGTAAAGAAAATTTTCTAAAATCAGATAGTTGTGGTGACTGTACAACATTGAGACTATATTAGAACTTGTAAATTTTTTACAAAAGAAATTTGATGTTCATCGTTTTTAAGTATTTTTAGAAAGAAAGTAAAAATACAATTGAAACACAGATTAAAGAGGAATGCTAGCCTTTTCCTGATGAATAAGCATGATAATGTGATGAGTGGAGTTGTTGCATAACATGACTGAGAGTGGTTTCATGCATAATTTTTAGAATCAGAAGCCAAGAAGACAGTTTCTGTATGTCATGAAGTGACATTATCATAAAATTATTACTAGTACCTCATTTGCAGAATTTAAAGTTTGAATATTATAGTAACAATAGATTCTAATTCTAAAATTCCACATAATAATGATTAAATGGATTCTGACATATTGTTAAACTGTATGTAATGGTGACCAGTCTTTTAATATTAAAATAGAAATCATTTGATATTATAATGAAATTTACACTAAAGTAAATATAACCAGATCTTGAGATACATTTTCAGATTCAGAAAACTGCTTGTCATTATTGTTTGGACAAATTCATGCTTACCTGTTATTTCTTATATTAATGCTATATTGTTATAAATTAAAATCTAAATTTTAATATAAGTAAATAATGTGTTAATATAATGTATAATATATGCATTAACAATAATGATTTTGTAAGTAGTCTAATATCTTCCTGATAAATTCTCGATAATAAAATAGAATATAAAACAAATGTCCCCCAAAAAAATGTTTACAGAGGCAAAATAAGTAACATTTTGGAATCAAGTGAGATATATAACAAGGTAGAAGTTTGAGATATCCAGATAATAGAGTGCCATGTTGAGGTAACATACCACATATATAAGTTTCAACTATCCAGACTTTCTAAAACATGTCTGATGAGAGAGTAGGGTACTTTATATTGGATTACCAATTGCATTATCTGTTTTTCTTGCTTCTTCAATCTGCTATTCTTTTCTGTATTAAATTGAAATGAACTATTATTTTTTATGGGACAGATGTCACATTTGAAGCTCGCAGAACCATGGTGAGCAAGTTAAAAGCTTGTTCCCTATGGTGCTGTTGATTAACTTCCTTCTCTGGATTTGATGCTGTGGCCAAGAACAAAGCCAAGGGCTGAAGAAAATGCTTCTCTGTTAAGGGTGCTTTCTATACAATCGAGTGTGGTGGAATGTTTTCTGTATGATGTAAATAAAGAACTGTTGGCCCATGCACGGCACCATAGAAGTGGGTGGAGAATCAGAGGCAGCCAGGTAGAAGGAGGGTGGAGTTAAGTCAGTCTCCATCTGACCCCCAAGAGGAACAAACATGTAAGAGGTACCGGCCAGCCATGGACTGAGCCACGTGATGGGCAGATTAATAGAAATGGGTTGAATTAAGATGAAAGAGCTAGCTAGTAATGTGCTTAAGATATGGGCCAAACAGTACTAAGTTAATATAAGCGTGTGATTCATTTCTTTGGGGAACAAAACCCGCGGCATGTGAACTAGGTTCCAACCACTGCCATGCAGCGCCAGCTCACAAACCTCCCAGACCCAAAACGGGCAGGGAAAATTTCTACAACAATCAAGTGTTCCAAAGAACTTTTCTTGGATACCAGAACTCATGTAACAAGTATAATAAATGCCTACAATTCCAGTTCCAAGTGATCTAATGCACTTGTACATAAGCATGGCAGGTACATGCTCTTTTACACACACACACACACACACACACACACACACACACACACACACACACCAAGTCTTTTAAATATGCCAGTTCTTTGCCTTAGAAAAGAGCTGACCTGAGTCTGAGTGTGACCTGAAGTGATAGCTCTTCTCACGAACTATGCAATGTTTCTTACAAATCAATCATTGATGTCTCCTCTGAAGCATACTATCTCCATCATCTATACCTAGGAGGTGCCTGAAAGAATAATGTAAATTTTGTATTTCAATTTTCTATCTCATTTTTCTGTACGTTACCCATATTTTCTGTTTTTCCTATTTTAAAATTATCTACTTTTTATTTGTTTGTGTATGGTTGTGCGTGCACACTTGCACAATACATATGTGTGTGAAGAGCAGAAGATGGGAGGTGGAACTTCAGTTACAATCACTTGTGAACTATTACACTTGGGTGCTGAATAAATTCAGGCCCTTGCAAGAGCAGGAAGCACTGTTCACTTGTGAGCCATCTCTCCACAGTCTTTGTTTTTTAATACTTGAAAGATACTATTATTGCTAGACTTTCTTTCTTTAAATACTTATTCATCAACTCTGCTTTTCTTCTCTCTCTCTCTCTCTCTCTCTCTCTCTCTCTCTCTCTCTCTCTCTCTCTCTCTCTCTCTATTTTGAGATCCCCAATATATGAAGAAGCCCTACATTTTTGAAACATTTAACTGTTTCCAAAATATTGTGCTCTCACAATCATCTGTACAGAGTTGTTAGGTCAGAAATCCTGTCAGTGATGTGGGTGCCAGACATACATTTTCACTTTCCTTCCTTTCCATAAAAGCTTCTTAGGATCTGATAGCTGCACTATTATCTCTTTAGGTAACTTTTTAACATCAACTCACATAATATTGAAAAGAGTCAATGCTTTCAAAAAATGTTGAGGTAGTTTGTGTTCATCTACAACCAGATGGATCACTTTGAATAGGTGTAAACTGTACCTTCTGGTACTAAAATGGGGCTGAAGGGATAGTGAAAGAAAAGTATATCCCATAGTTTTCATTAAGTGGATGAGGAAATAAGGTTCTTCAGAATGTGAAAAATGATAATTAACACCACTTCTCCATGCTTACTGAAAAGATATGAAATACTAAAAATCATGCAAGTAAAAAGAAAATAGCATATAAAGCTCTATTTCTCTTTTTGCTTAAAAGCTTTAAATTACACACTTGCTGCACAGACCTACCCTAATTTGCTTAATTCAGAAAGACTGAGTAAATACTAATACGTTAAGACAATGTAGTTCACTATGATATGGATAGAATCTTGTTCTTAGTTGAGTTTATGTTCTGGGTTATCATATAGACCCTAATAATTGTTGTCTCCATGCATTATTTAATATTTCTAATTTGGGCTTCACCAACGCATTTGAATTCAAAATAAAATAATCATTCTTAATTTTACATAATTTTTGCTATTTTCTTTTTTAGGCAATGTAATATGGTTTTGGCTCTAAGAATGTCTCAAATGAAGGCTTTTGGTGATCGTCCTAAGAGCTGCTTTCCTTTCTGTGGTCTTATTCCTAAGCAGAGTCTTGCCTTAATTAACATGGTATAAACAGCCAACTAAAAATTCTACATTTGTCTTGGATCAGGGTAGCACTTTTGATGTAGAAGAGATATTTCTAGCAGAAGTTCTAGAGTCAGATGTAATTTGATTTTCTAGAATTACACAGCTACAGTTAAAGAAATTACCAGATCCAGCACAGTGAAATACTATGTATACATGCGCATCCTCATCTATATCTATTCTTTTTAGCATGTTTGAATTTTTAATGAAATTATGAAAGTTGAAGATTCACATTCCTAAGAAGAAAACAACAATTAAGCTTTTAGTGAAATATCGTTCCACTCTTACAAATATTATTTTTCTACTTGTTTGCATTATTTTTTTATTCACAACAAAACTTTTACTCAAACACTCATAATATCATTATTTATAATAATAAAACATAGATCTTTGAAATAAATTAAACTCCGTCAGCTGATAAGCAAACAAAATGAGGTGTATTCATAAAATGGTGGAAACAAATTAAGCAATAATACAATCTACACAACATGGGTGATCCCTGAAAACATCATGATAAAACAACATATGCAAAAGACATACATTATTGTAGGATGAAATTGGTAACTCTATAAAGATAGAAAATTGATTAGTGATTGCCAGCAAGTGTGGGAAAAATGTGACTGTTAATGAGAAGGGCATTTCTCCTTGGAGCAATTGCACTGTTTATTTACTTGCTTTCTATGTTCAACTTGCTTGCTTATATAACTCAGGACCACCTACCCAGGTATAATGTCACATATGGATCTGCTAGAAATAATTTTTTAGTTGAAGTTCTCTCTTTCCAGTTAACTCTGATTTGTATATATTTGACAAAAAACTAATAAGCACAGTGACTTGCTCTTTATATTGTAAAAAAAAAAAAAAAAAAAAAAGTTGTACATCTGTTACCTGTCTGATTTTAGAACATTGTTGCTTCTATTTTAACACTGTAATTTCCACAATATTACTTTTGGTCATGATATCCTACTCTCTGAACTAATTTAATTTTAGGAGTAGTCTTTAATTTTAATGTTAGAATTATAGTTTTACTTGGGAAAATTACAACTCCTCTGAGAGATTGCAAAATTGCTTAAAAGAAGCTTGAATTAATTATGTCAGTACTTATCTTGTTATTAAAATTAACTAGGTCTTGACAGGTTAAATATTAGTTTTTAAAGTTATATACATATCATATACAGTAATTCAATATTATTTAATCTCTCATATTATGTAATTCATAATCAGCATACATTTTATATGATTTTAAATATATATTGCAGTGAGCTAGCTGAGTAGACACATTGTCCTTAATAATCTTAGCTAATTGTCTTAAATAATATACAAATCTACCTGAAATTATTACCTCAAAGTGTCATAGGAATAATCAACCTTTTCGCTGTCTTTTGCCAGGCTGGTCAATAGATGTTCTACACTTAATTAGTACATGATAATGAGAGAAGATCCTTCTTAATCATCAATTTCTACCATTAAAAGTGAATTTCCGCACTTTAAAAGGTAAAAAGATTACCTTTTAAAATAAGAGATCATTCTTTTCTCTACAAGCTGGGGAAGAAGACTTCAATTCTACCACCTACAAATTTGTTCTGGATTTATCTTGAAATATTGAGCACAACCCACACAGTTTGAACACTCATTAACTTAAACTTTGTTTGAGTTTCCAGCTTTCTGTTACTTCGTTTGATATTCTGACACATTTCAAATGAAGAAAGAACACACAAGGCTTTATAGTTCATTTATCAAAAATGAATCATATTTATCAAAAAGAACAAATAAATCCAAGTAGCAAAAATTTATTTCTGAAGTATGAATTCAAAGATCTAATATTTTGTTCTTTTAAAAAAGTCATCTCATGTAATGTTTTCTACAAAGCGGTATAGTATAACCCTCATCATTCATTCTGTCAAGAAAATAACAATACATACAGTATTTTAGAATGTAGGATAAGTGATTTATATTTATTATGATTGTTTAATGTCTCTTTAGAAATATGAATCTCTCTTTATATTATTGGATTATAATGAATGAAAACAGTTTTCTTATCTGTATTTTTTAATGGAGATCTCTCCACTGATATAGATGTGTCATGGGAGGCTTTATCCTCTCTAAGGAGTGAATGGGGTTTGGATAAGGGGAAGTTAGGGGGAATGGGAGGAAGGGAAGGAGGGAAAACTGGTTAGTATGTAAAATAATAAACAACTTTTAAATAAAAAATAAATAATTTCAGGGAAGATCAAAAATCTGTCAGTCCTCACAGCAGCAGAGCCCAACAAGGTATTGTATTGATAACTTAATGTCTTCTGGTAGGCACACAGTCTCAGGGATATCTCTGAGAGATTTCAAAGCAATTAATATCAACATTTTCACCAGTTTTAAAGACTAGAGAAAAAAACCTCTTTTTCCTAAAGTTTGTAATCAATAAATATTCTGGTAACAAAATTTAAAGACATCATGAGAGAAAAACAAAAAAATTGAAAATCAATATCTTTCAGGTACAAAACTTCTTATCAATAAACCAAACAACTATATATATAATAAAATTTTAGGAAGAAAACATAAAATGTAGATTTACTCCAGAAATTCAAAATTTTTTAATGCATAAAATGAATATAGTACTTCATTCTATATTTTAACCCTAACCCTACCCCTAATAAACAACAAAACCTGTATTATTATGTATATAGTCTCTGAAGATAATATTTAACATAATTAAGATCTTAATAAGAACTCTCCACAGACTATGAATGGAAGAATACTTTCTTATATAATAACAATATATAGAAAAAATCTTCACCTAGCAAAGTAGCATGTTTTCTTTTAAAAGCTATAGAAAGTATAAGAATGATCTTCTTTTGTGATTTCTGTTCAGCTGATATATTGAGCAATGAGAATATAATTTTTAAAAGTAGTTATCTGGATGGAAAAGGAAAAAAATAGAATGGTATTTTTGGAGGATACAAAGGGTCTCCTAAATATTCACTATTTTCTAAAAGCATTAAATATTTGAATAACTATATTAGTAAATTAAATATACAAAAATATATAATATATATCAACACAGTAGAATAAACAAATTTAAGATATTTTATTTAATTAAATCCTTTAGAATACAGTTTCAAATCTGTTTGGTATGTACTTATTTAACTTTTTGATAAGCTAGCTGATTTCCAATTGCATATACTATGCTTATATACTTAGAAATAGGAAGTCAACTCAAACTTAAGTTTTAGACAGTGAACTGAAAAGCAATAATAATAAAGAATAAAATGAACCAGACAGTATTCCTTTTCTCACATAATAGTGACTGTTTTCTTGAATCATAAGCAGTAAGATTTTTAACAGAAAACAAAATAATTCAGATACATATAAAGTATTTTATCAAAATTGTAAAGAAGAAAACATAAGGCTCTTATGAAGTGTATAAACAACACTGACAATCAGAACATGTGATTTTATTATTCACTTTCTTTGACAATTTCATGTGTGTATTAGATGCATTCTGATAATGGGCATTTCCTGTCATCTCTGATCTTTCTTCCACCACTGACAATGACTCCTCCTCACCACATGCCATTCTCCCATGATCATGTCATTTTGTTTTATTTTGTTTTGTTTTGTGACCCACTGAGTTTAAGCACAGCCATCTGTGGGACAATGGTTTTGAAGATATCTGTTAGAGCCTGGTGCGCTCACCAGTGGATGTACAACTCAAGACAATTATTCCTTCTCTCCTGTGAGTCAATCAGCTGCTAATAGTTCAGCAGGGGAGGGTGGAGCCAATTAGCTCCTTCTGCATCATGACTGACTGTTGACAGGCCTAGTCGTCTGAGGACCCAGGGCAGTGGCTGTAACATCTGCTTTCCCTATGAAGTGACACATATTTTTCTACTCTCTTTCCTGCTTTGTTTCCTATGCCTTTCAGAGGATGTATGAATGTCCTATATTCAGACTTGATCACTCATCCATTCCTCATTTTTAGCATCTTTAGTAGTTCAAAGTTTTCCAATATTTATTGAAAAAAAAATTTCTCTGATTAAGACTGAGAGTAGCATTACTATATTGATATAAAAATAAAGATTAAGAAGGCAGTTTAACCAGGTACCAACTTACCTAAGCGTTAGTAAATAACTCTGACCTTTGTCCAAGGCATATGAGTTCTTCAACCATGAATATTTTTATTGAGTTTACAATAGCAGAGATGGATTCCCTTCTTTGAAGTGGATCCCAAATCCAGAGTATAGTTGGTTGCCTCACAACAGTTTTGCCACCATTGCAGTAGTGCAGACATACTGTATTGTAGGTTGATAGGACTAACAGGTTTGTAAGACTGTACATTTTTTTTCTTACCACATACCCCGCACAATAGCTTCTAGCACTGTGAAAGCTAACTTGTTTAAGTCAGACTGTTTTAACTTGATAGCCAAACCTGTTCAAAAGACTTGTTTTTTTTCTATTTCAGGATTTTATGCTAAAAATGCCATACAATTAGTGTTGTGAAAAAATTCTAAAGGAACAAACCTGTCAGTATTTGTAAGAATAATTTTTCAGACATTTTTTATAAATGTAAAGGATATCCTTTAAGAAGAAAACTGAGCAAAATCTATCTAAAACTAAGCTCTGTATAGTACCTTAGACTTCAATGCCTTTTGGTATCCTCTAAAAATCGCTTTTATTTGATTTTTTTAAAAAATAAAAAAATAAATAATGTGACAACAAACAAATTAAAATGTTAAATTTATTAACTTATTTATTTTAACATTGAAGTAAGAAATATATATCATATTACTCTATATAGAAAAGTTTCATGGGAATATTATAGATAGATAGTTGATAGATATATAGATATATTTATGTTTGTGTACATATGTATATATATGTAAGATATAGAATTATACAGAAAGATTATATATTCTATAAATATATATGTAGAGGGAATTATGACTATAATTTCAAATAGTATCCTTAATAAACATAGTAATAGATAAAAGGACCATGAGATCATAATAAACCCAAATGCTTAGAATAATACTGAAAACTATAACAATAGTTTTATTGATCATGTTTACCTTTGAAATGAATGAAGTTGGGAGTCAACTGAAGAAGTTCGAATGTGACTTCACATCTTTAAAATGATCATTTCTTCTGTTACTAGAGAATATATTGTAAAGCAATTATAAGTAACATATGAATGAAGAAGAATATATATTTATATATATGTAACACAGATTAATAAAACTTTGCCATAAATTTGAAAAAGAGTCATCAGGAAATATATTAAAAAATTTGAAGAAAGCATCAGTAAGGCAGAAATGATGTGATTATGCTAAAATCAGGAAAATATTGAAAAAATCTAAAAAGAAAATGTTATCACTGAAATATGGTTCTAGCAGGAATGGTATAAAATGGCTAGTTGCTTAGTACATGTGTAAGTTAAAAGTATTTGCCTGTAAATGAGTTCTGATAAAAAGGACAGTATGTGCAAATAATCTTATTCTCTTAAAGATAATTCACCCCTAACTGCCTACTTCTAACTTCTTCAGTGAAAAGTCAAACCTTTGCTATGACCTCTGTTGCTAGTACCAGGTTATGAGGTTCCTCTTTTTTGTATCCAGCAGGACCATCTCTGAAGTGTGAGGCAATGACTGATAAATGGCAACTGCAATATCAAATAAGTGTTCATATTCTCAAGTTTCCACTTTAAAGGCATTTCTTCAGAAGACTAATAACACTCATTCTGCATTCATGCCTGGCTGTATTAGAAGGAAATTCACTGAGTACTGGGCATTATCAAATTTAATATTTATGACAAGATATTTCAAAAAAATACACAACATCATTCCTTTTTTTAAAGTTTTTTTTAACACTTTATTTATTTATTTATTTGCCTTGGTGTTTTGTCTGGAACTGGAACTACAGACAGTTGTTAGCTGCCATGTGGGTGCTGGGAATCGAACTCGGGTCCTCTGGAAGAGCAGATGGTGCTCTTGACCACTGAGCCATCTCTCCAGCCCCCACACAATATGTTTCTTATAGATAAGCAAGACAAATTTCTCAAAAAGAATTGTGAAAAAGACCTTGTACCAGAGGAAACACTGAGGAGAAGGTATGGAAGGGAAGAGTGTCATGCAAAGTGTCCTATAGCCCTTAGAAATTATACCACAATAGTCGCTGGGACCAGTGCCTCACTACCAGCATGACATACAGATAGATTCATTTTTAAAGTACTTATTCAATCTTTTTTTCTTTTCTACAGGAAATAAAAGCATCCATCATGCCTGTCAGCATCCCATGTTGAAGAAAATACTGAAAAAGAGGAAAACCCAGCTAAATGGTGACTGAGTCATAGTTTTGTTAGCAGGCAGGATGATTAACTAGCTAAGCCACAAAACAGACTCATGGTTTTTAATGCAGAAAATGGGTTGCAAATTGAATGACTTCTAAAACTTAAATTTTAAAGAGTATAGCTGCATATGGAGGATAGTATGGCACTGGAAGTTTTACCAAAGGGCTGTGTATTCACCTTGCTTCTGCAGAGTATTGCTGATTATGGAAGAATAATCCTTTGAAGGTTGATGCAATAAAGACCAATAAAAGGGATACATTTACTCTAAATTGATCTGTTAGTGATGATATAAAAGGATGCTACAACATTAGAGCATGTGATATTTTAAAAAGAACAACCCTAATCACTGGCTGATTTTTATATACATCATTTTGCTATATGCTTGAGAATACTTTATCTTTTCATTTTTCTGTTGACCTGAGTAGCTTAACTCAGTATTTAAATTTTATTCATTTATTCATTATTTTTTCTATCAATTTTCCAAAAGCCTCACAGGTACAGTTCACTAAAATGCCCCTGCCAGAACTTGGGTCTTCCTTTTTCTGATTCAACATCCACTGACATTTTATAACTGTGATTAGTATTTTTTTGTGCCACAACATTCTCACTTTAAATCTGCTTACAAATTTGACATTTTGCTTAGAATTTTGTCTTTACATATTTTTTACATATCAATATTTACATTAATTTGTATGTTCATATTTCTCCACTTTCAAAAATATAAAAATTTCCCTAAAATAACATACTCTTAAACTGTATAATTTCTTTTTTAAAAAGTTTATTTAGTGTTTAAAGTAGCTTATATCTTAAATAATATTTCGGTGCAGTAAAAAAAAAACTGTTTTGTTCAAGGAAGCATATAAAATTATCAACTATAAGTGTCTGCTTATGAGTTCAGATAAATTGCATCCGCTGAAACCATTCTGACAGGCGTAAGGTGGTAATTCAAAGTTGTTTTGATTTGCATTTCTCTAATGGCTAAAGATGTTGAGCACTTTTTCAAGTGCCTTTCAGTCATTTGTAATTCTTCAGGAGAATTCCCTTTTTAGTTCTGAACTCCATTTTTAGATTGGGTTATTCAGGGTTTGGGCTCTTGTTTGAGTTCTCTATATATTTTAGAGATCAGTCCTCTGTCACTTATAGGATTGGTGAAAATCTTTTCCCATTCTGTAGGCTGTCATTTTGTTTTAATGACTGTGTCCTTTGCCTGAAATTTCTCAGTTTCAGGAGATCCCACTTACTACTCATTGTTTTTAGTGTCTGTGTTATATTTATGAAGTAGTCACCTCTGCCAATGTGTTGGAGAGTATTTCCCACTTTTTCTATCAAGTTCATTGTAGATGATTTTATGTTGTGGTCTTTGATGTACTTCGATTTGAATTTTGTAAAGGGTGATAGGCTTGGATATATTTGCATTTTTCTACATAACTGCCCTCTAGGAATGCCAACGCAATTTGTTGAAGATACTATCTTTTTTCCATTTAATATTTTTGAACTCTGTCAAAAATCAGGTATTCATAGGTGTGTAGCTTAATGTCTGGGTCTTCTATTCAATTCCCTTGATCAACAAGTCTGTTTTTATGCCAATAACAGGCTGTTTTTAATACTGTACCTCTGTAGTATAACTTGAAGTCAGGGATTGTGATGCCTCCTGAGGTTCTTTTGTTGAGCAAAATTGTTTGGCAATCCTGGCTTTCCTGTTATTCCACATAAGAATTATGCACTGTTCTTTCAAGGTCCATAAAAAATTGTGTTGGGATTTTGATGGGAATTGCACTGAATCTGTAGATTGCTTTTCATAAGAATGCCATTTTTACTATGTTGATCCTACCTATCCAGAAGCATGGGATGTCTTTCCATTTTCTGATATCCTATTCAATTTATTTCTTCAGTGATTTAAAGTTTTTGTCAAACAGATCTGTTACTTCTTTGGTTACAGTTACACCCAGGTATTTAATGATATTTGTAGCTATTATAAAGTGTGATGTTTCCCTTATTTCTTTTTCAGCCTGTTTGTCTTTAGTATATAGGAGAGATACTGATTTTTTTAAATTAATCCTGTATCCTGCTATATTGCTAAAGCTGTTTATCAGCTGGTAGAAGCTCCCTGGTAAAATTTTGTGGGTCACGTTTGTATACAATCGTATCATCTGCAAATAGATATAATTTCACTTCTTTTTTTCCAATTTATATCCTATTAATCTCCTTTTGTTCTCTTATTGCTTTAGATAAAACTTCGAGAACTATATTGATTAGATAAGGGGAGAGGGGACATCCTTGTCTAGCTCCTGTTTTTAGTGTATTGCTTTGAGTTTCTCTCCATTTAGTTTGATGTTGGCAGTTGGAAACTTGTAAATTGCCTTTATACTTAGGAATTTTCCCTGTATTCCTGATCTCTCCAGGACTTTTATTATAAAGGAGTGTTGGACTTTGTCAAAGGCTTTTTCAGCATCTAAGGAGATTATTATGTTCCTTTTTTCCTTCAGTTTTTTTATATGATGGATGGCATTTATAGTTTTTCATATGTGAACCATTCCTGCATTTCTTGGATGAAGCCTACTTGATTGTGATGCTCTAATTTTTTATATGTTGTTGTAATTTGCCAGAATTTTGTTGAATATTTTTGCATCAAGGTTCATGAACAAGATTGGTACGTATCTCTTTTTTTTTTGTTCAATCTTTGAGTGGCTTTTTTATCAGGGTAATTGTGGCCTCATAAAAAAAGTTTGGTAGTGTTCCTTAAGGGTCTATTTATGGGACATTTTGTTGAGTATTGGTATTAGTTCTTCTTTGAATGTCTGGTATAATTCTGCAGTAAGACCATCTGAACCTGGACTTTTTTTTTTTTATTTAGGAGACTTTAATAACAGCTTCAATTTCCCTTGGTGTCATAGGTCTGTTTAGGTCTTCAATATGTTCCTTATTTCATTAAACTCACAAAGAAAGAGTAGACAGCAGGAAATAATCAAACTTAGGGCTGAAATCATGACAATAGAAACAGAGAACAATACAAAACAATCAATGAATCAAAAAGTTGGTTCTTTGAGAAAGTCAACAAGATAGACAAACCCTTATCCAAACTAACAAAAAGACAGAGAGATATTCAAATTAACAGGATCAGAAATGAAAAGGGAGATATAACAACAGATCCCCATGAATTTCAGAGAATTAATAGGTCATACTTTAAAAATCTATACTCTACTAAAATGGAAAACCAAAGAGAAAATGACAGCTTTCTGGAAACATTTTAAAGACATGTACATAGATGACAGCCTATGTTGGAGTTGGAGAGGATGCAGAGCAAGGGAATAACTCCTTTATTGTTGGTGGAGTGTAAACTTGTTCAGCCACTTTGGAATGCAGTATAGTGATTTCTGAGAAAACTGGGAATCAATCTCCCCAAGAATCCAGCAATACCACTCTTAGGCAAATACCCTAGGGACGCACATTCACATCCTAAAAGCATTAGCTCAACTATGTTCATAGCAGCATTATTCATAATAGCAAGAACCTGGAAACAACCTAGATGCCCCTCAACTGAGGAATGAATTAACAAGCAGTGGTACATCTATACAATGAAGTACTACTCAGCAGTAAGAAAAATGATATTCTAAAACTTGTAGGCAAATGGATGGATATGGAGAATATCCTCCTGTGGGAGGTATCACAGTCCTAAAGGGAGAAGCTGGGGATATGTGTTGTAGAATGTTTTCTGGGCTTTTTTGGCCCGGAGGTTTAGAAACTGGTCTGCGGCGGCTTTTGTCCCCCAAAGAAATGAATCAGACTTTACACTGCTTGGTCCACATCTCAAGCACATTACCAGCTAGCTCTTTCATCTTAAATCAACCCATTTCTACTAATGTACCAGCCATGTGGCTCAGCCTGCAGCTCACCTGTTTCTCTTACATGTTCTTCCTTTGGGGGACGGATTGAGACTAACTCCACCCTTCTCCTACCTGCCTGTCCTCTGATTCTCCACCCACTTCTACAGTGCTCTATATAGGCCAAACCAGTTACTTTATTTACATCAAACAAAGAACATTTCCACCACATTTCCTCTTTTCTCTCTAATCAAAAAGGAAGGTTTCAATTTCCATATAGCAAAATTACAACAGAACAGCTCTCAAGCAGGAATTATAGTCACAATATCCAGTCTATTTGTATTCACAAAATTAAAGAGAATATTCCATTATCTACCTTATCATTGTGACTCTAAAGTTTCATATCTAATATACCTTTTAAACTAAAAAGAACTATACCTACAATTATTAAACCTTCACCACATCAAAGACCACAGAAGGATATAATATTACCCAAATAAACAGGAAGTGCAAGCAACTTCTAAAGTCTAGAAAATGACAGAGATGGCATCTGTCTACCTGGACAGTCACCCAAAGTTCCTTTGTAATGTTGGGACACCATCTTCTGAATAAAGGCCCAAAATCTCTGGCATACCTTTCAGTGATGCAGGAAATCTGGTGCAATCCATCAGTTGCTTCTCCTTGTGTCCTGAAGAATGCCTGGCAATTTTTTCTGTAAAGCAGGAACCTGAAGGACCATCTCAACTTGTTCTGCCAAAGTTCAGAGGTCACTTTCCTATGGAACCTGCATGAACAGTTTATATAGCATACTATCAAACAGTCAATACCAGAACAGTTTCTTGTCCAGTGGCTAACTGTTGCCACAAAGTAAACTCCACAAGAAGTTACATCATGTAAATGAGTTACATCAGCATCATACCTTAATCAAGAGTAGAAAAATACATACAGCATAACAAATTGACCTTAAGTTTATATCAATAAACGAAAATCCACTTATCTTTTCTAATCATTCCTATATCATATCCTCCCCCCTTTCTTTTCTTTTTTTTTTTTTAAAGAGTTTGACTGTGACCATTAACCATTTGTAATGAAAACGAACATTAATAAGTAATATTTTGGGGAAATTGGACATAGCTTTCTCTCTTTTACTACTTCCTGCATTCACAAGGATGTTGTTGATCTCATGGTGTCTTGAAGCTGGATCACCTCAACTGGTCATCTTGGAAGCTGAGAATGTTCAGGTGGCCTTGGCAAATGGAACCACATTTGCCTAGAATCAATCCACAGGTTTTGATCTGTGGAGACAAAAGCAGAAACTCTTTTCCCAAGCAACATATTCTTATAAACAGATTTCAAAGTCAAGATATCTTTTAAGTATATGTATTTGTTTAACTTAGCAGCCTTAACAATCAATTGTCTTTCTGCAGTTAGCTAATTAAAAGTTAAAAAAATAAAAAAAAACACAATAACCATAATTCAGACTTTCTGTTTATCTGTCATTTTCATATGGCCTTTTTATCTTTATTTCCTATTTCACTTTCTTAAAGGGCTTTCTTTACCCTCTTTTTTTTATCTCTCTCTGAAGCCTATGCGTATTTTACATACATTGTACCCTGTTTAGAAGTTTAGAGTCCAAATCTATTTTTATTGAGAATTTTTAATCATTTTCCAACCCAAAGAGCTTTTAAAATCTTGGTATCACTTTAATTGCTTACTCCGCCCCTTTAGGTGGCTCTTCAATATGGCAGAGGAGGCCGCTGCATCTCTGCAGCTGCCAGCAACCAGAGCGGAATCAGGAAATGCTGCTACCAGAAAAACCGTTTTTAACTGTCTCCTTTCTGTTCAGTATAAACAAAAACCTTAAATCAATCACACTTATGCCAAGCCTTCCGTGAAACATATGAGTTTAAGCTGTGTGCTGCGGACATGCCATTTTTAAATTTCAGCCTGAACACCACACTGTCTCTGTAACATAAATCAATTCATATATGCAATTCAGAAAGCTGCTTTTGGCTCTGTTTCAGTGATCTAGAACACTTTTTAAGTTTTTTAAACTTTCTTAGGCTTCATGTAGGTGTTCAAAACACACTGGGATGCCATCTGTTGTAGTAAGTTTCCCGGGCCCATTTGGGCCCTGAGGTTTGGAACCTGGTCTATGGTGGCTTTTGTCCCCCAAAGAAATGAATCAGACGCTTATATACTTTTTGGTCCACATCTCAAGCACATTACCAGCTAGCTCTTTCATCTTAAATCAACCCATTTCTACTAATGTACCCGCCATGTGGCTCAGCCTGCGGCTCACCTGTTTCTCTTACATGTTCTTCCTTTGGAGGACAGATGGAGACTGACTAACTCCACCCTTCTCCTACCTGCCTGTCTTCTGATTCTCCACACACTTCTACGGTGCTCTACATAGGTCAAAACAGTTACTTTTTATTTATATCATACAGAGAACATTTCCACCACAGATATGCTCATTCATTGGTGGATTTTGAACAAAAAGCAAGCCATACACAGGCTGCAAACCATAATCACTGGGATCTGAGGCACCTTGGACCAGCATCTTGGAGCCCATTCACTCCAGAGGAACACCGGATGCAGTCTTGATGTTGGGATGAGGAAACTGAATTTACCTGGAGTGGTTGCTGAGTTGAGTTACTTGGAACCTTGGGACCTTTGGACATCCTGCACTTGTTGGGGAGGAGATGGGGAGATGGAGAGAAGAAAGAGTGACTGGTAGGTCCAGGAGGGGGAAGAGAGTTTGAACAAGGGGATACATGGGTAAAAAAATGAGACTTTGTTCATGATAAATTTTAAAAAGGGAAAAAAGGGGAAAACAAAACAAAAAAAAAAATAAATGTCCCCCCATATAACAACAACATAATGCATGCCAGGACAACTCAAAACTCTTAGGGTCAGCATTTTATAATTCAGACACCTTGAAGTTTGGTGACACTTCTGATATTAATGGCCATGGGACTTAGAATTGTTAGACTATCTCTTTAGATTTTATATCTTCATGATGGTAAATTTACCATGTCACCTTGGCTAAGATATAACACTTAGGTATATGAACTAGTGTTGTTCTGGATCCTTCAATGAATATGTAATTAAATGAGATTTACTCTTAAAAAACACAAAAGACATAAACCATAAGAAAAAGAATGGAAGGGTTCTTAAAACAGAACTCTGTTTTCTTTCTACTATCATTTGTAGAAATAAAATAATCTATGACAGGAATACTATTGTTTGTCAGTAGGTAAATTGAAATTGAGGACAGGGCTCAGTGGGTAAGCATGCTTTCTGTGGAAGCAAGAGGTTACAAGTGCATTCCAGCCATGCATATAGATGCATGCATGCATCTGTAACACCATCTAGGGACAGAGACTGGAGATGCTATGAGATTGCTGTCAGCCTAGATCCTTGTTCAATAAGAGACCTTGTCTCACTGCATAAGGTAGAAACATATACATCAGGATGTACAACATTCTCAGCACACACAGAGAGAAGATTAAAATAGAGGAGAATTATAGTATTAAATATCCAGAATATTCTTTGAGAAGATAATTTAAACATAACGTTCCCTTCCTTCCTCTAAAACCTCCCAAATACCCCTTCATATTCATGGCCTCTTTTTACATTTTTGATATTGTATGGATGGAAAATTTATATACAAATATTTCAAGATATTACCTATGGGGTCAATATAATGTTATCCACATGTATGTTTTCAGAGGTCATTGCATGACAAGAAGAATACCACCCCTGGTACTGAAAACGTACCTAACTAGGTTTTTGGAGGACAATGTACAGCCTCTAATTTACTAAACCAGTACAATGCTTAGCAATAATCTTTGAACATGTTTTTGTATACTGACATATAGGTGGAATCTTCACCCCTTGTCAAGAAAACTTGTCTCTGCAATAGAGAAACCAGAACCAATCAAAATACAGAGTTGTGAATCCCAGTTCCAATGGACACATGCACAAACATCCCTGCACCTAAGACTCAGGGGACATTGCTAAAATGGGGTTAGAAGGTTTTAAAAGACAGATTCCCTCACCTCTAAGTTTGCTCTGGACATTGTTTGGACTCCGTCTGTCTGTGATGATGCAGCTTGCCCTGGAGACAGAGCCAGACCAAAGGGAAGTGTGCTGATATCTCCTAGTAACATAAGTGTCAAAGCCCATAAATTTCCACCAATTACCAAAATGACTGCTCAAGCATGAACTGCACGAGGTTGACACTAACAAAAATTTCAATTTTGCTTAAAAAAAGTCCATGAGACCTGAACCACACACAATGATTCTGTCTGGCAACTGGGTGAAGCAGATAGAGTGATGTGATGGTGCTCTCCTATAGTACACCAATTGGTTGTCTGTTTCAAATGATCAGTTCAAGCATGTCTTAACTTCCTGTTTTTATCTTCATTTTTCATATTAGGTATCTGTTTTGATGGAAGACATAGGATTCCTGGATTTATTCAACAGTTTGCCAGGTGCATGGTATAGTTTTACCATGAATACTATTTATCCTTTTATACACATGCTCAAGTATTGTCTCTATACTTCAAGTGATGTTTTATTCTTGATATTTCACTATATGTTTTTACTCATCTCAAATAAGTCAACTATAGATTTCAATAAGCAGGTCTAATCTGTATTTACCCCATTGTCAACTTATGTCTTAATTCATAATATATGTGTGATATAAATATATTATAAAATACCTATACAAGTACATTAAATATAAAATATTTAATTGAGGATCAGAGAGTATTATAATAATCTTAAATTTGTTTCACATAAAGATTATTTTAATTATAATTTCCACATTCAAAATCCATGATGATATTAGATTGATTTTCAAGAGAAAAATTCACTAAAAATAATAACATCTATTAGAAATAATTAGAATGTACTTTAAAGGAGTATCTGTGTAATTGTATTTAGTACTTTAATAAAAGAAAAAGAACAATTCACAAATGTTAATAAGTCTGTCTTTTGTATATCAATAAACTTGCATAAAACAGACTGATCTTGGCACTTGTCATGAAAATATTGTGTTGCCAAATAAATTCATTCCATTGGGAAAGCATACTGTTTAGTTACCCAGTACTGAGTACAGAAGTTAAAATAGTCTTGTCACTGATAATAAATGTAAAAATTACTCTCTTAAATCTATATTTCCCTTAGTATGGAACACACTTCAAATAATATACTTAAAATAATTTGGTACAATGTTTAAATCTTGCTGACTTAATAACAGTAGGAGATTATACAGGGATAAATATACTGGCCAAATACCATAGCTCTTTTGGAGTTATTTTTAATAGAACTTTGTTTATTCATTTATTTTTTTAAATGAAATATAGGTTTTAACCTGGAGACTTGCAATTCATGATTTATCTTTTAAAAACCTTAATTAATACTCAGTAACATTTCACATACAGAAAATAGAAATGCCTATTATGGAAATGTTATGAAGATCAAATGAAGGGCATCTCTCAAACATCCTCAAAAGAGCTCCTTCAAAACCTAATAACACAGACACTCTAGCTTCAGAAAGTGTAGAGAATAATAGAGTTCCAAGCCCTCAGTCTTGATTGGTATAGGGTTTCCTGAGTGTACTAGTTAATTGGTTAGGTTACAGAGAAGAAGCCGATGGAAAAATTTCCTTCACTCTCACAGATCAACCATTTTTTTCCTATATGTTGTGTGTAGAGGTCTTTTGTCTCTATGGTCGTTTAAACATTTAAACATTCATAATACATGAGCTTAATACCTAATCACTCATTATTTTTCCAGAGATGATCTTTTATCATGTAAATACTAATATTGGTTATATAACTATCTCTGACATTTTATCTAGTAGACTTAAAAACTACAAATATATAGTTAATATTTTTTATTGTATTTCTTTATGAACTGTCTTCTCAATATTGAACCATCTGAGTCATTCACAATGACTACTGCTCAGTTAAAATTAGTATGAAAATAAGGAACTAAAAAGCATAATTTTAAATATATGTAAAATTATAAATGAACATACATGTATAATTTTTGAATATTGATATTGGTAACAGAATATAAAGTTTTCCTAATGAGATGGTACACAATTTTTGAAAAGAACATTTGCAAGTTCATTTAGTTATGGAGAAAATTATATTTATAAATTTTGTCACAAGTGAAGCTGATATAAAATCCTGATGTTTTGATATCTCAAAGAATTTTAAAATCAAAGGGGTGCTATATATTCTGACTCTTTTGAGAGAGGCATAGATGAGCTAAGGCTTTAAAGTGAGAATGTTTATTGGTATTTAATGACAATCTATAAAAATTATGAGAGAAATAAAACAATGGTATTGATTATACATTTTCAGAACTAAGGGGGTTATTAATAAATTTTATCAGATTTCAGGGTTCTAATAGGAGAACATACATTTTCCTGAAGGAGCATGAGACAGAACTGGATGCTTATTGGGACATAAGGATATCTTGATGAGAGTTATTTGAGGTTTATTACATTGTTTTTCTGTGAGTTTATAATTACTTTTTCTATGTTAGTTTACAATTCCTGGG
The DNA here is from genome assembly GCA_004025045.1 of Sigmodon hispidus. NCBI lineage: Eukaryota > Metazoa > Chordata > Mammalia > Rodentia > Cricetidae > Sigmodon > Sigmodon hispidus. The sequence continues at coordinate 46,406 of PVIH01011501.1, forward strand.
AGAAAAACTTAGAAAAACTTATACTGAGTACATTCTATATCTCAAAAGCTGAGTACTAAAATTCAAGTTTTCTTACTAATTACCTAATATTGAGCAAATAAAGAACAATTTACATGTCTTGCATTTGTAAATTAGGGACAAAATTCTAGTGAAATTTATCTTATAATACATGAAATCAATTATTAATGGAAGACATATAAATGCCCTGTTTAACATATCATAAATAATATTTAAATGATTTATTATTGTCATATTTTTCTTATGCTTCTAATTCTAATAAATATTGCAGCAGTAGAGTCAAATAAATAAAAACTAATATGAGTCAAGTGGGTGGGTGGGTGCTACTATGGTGAATGAACATGTGACTGAAAGATAGGAACATAGAAGGGTGCAAAGATGTGTGTACTGTGGACAGAAATGGAACTAGAGATGGAGGTGAGAGCTATGAAAATATACAGTTGTCCACTTGGGTAAGTGGGGTGAAGTGCAGCAGCCTGAAACATACAAAGGCACAGATTCAACCCAGCTGCATCCTGAAGTCATGTTAACACCCAAAGACCGTGCTGCATGTCAGGGACCAAGTTTATATGAATGGCCTGTGGAGTCACATGAGGCCATGCTAGTGTTCAGACCCATGCTGTAACTAAAGACAACTTGAGGTCTGTGGTTTCAGTGCAGTCAGGGATTGTGCATGGTTTTTCCTTCTTCCCTCCATTACTCTATTTTGGGCAGACTCACAGCTTGCCTGCCTGAAAGTCTTTGCCACTATGCTTCCATTTGACTCTTTTCCTAGGATTTTTTTTTAAAAAATATCCCTGATTCTTCTGTGTCACTTAGGGGATAGATAAAGATGTTCTTCAACTTAGTAATGTTTGAAGTGACAATGTCTTTAAATGTTGATTTATGTTGTAACAAAATTTTGTGCTAAAAGTATTTTAACAATGAACAATAGAACATCTACTGAAATTCTTTCATTTATTTTAGTAAAATATGACTGCTTTTATATTTACTGCTACTCTGATCAATGTCTAGGAGCAAACTTACTTGTCAGTTTTATAAGAGGATCATTTGAGAATCAAATAAACTTAAATGCTATGCAGAATTGTAAATTCTAAAGTTTTTATGAAACTAATATTTTTAATCTCTGAAGCATAATTCACTTTAATTACTTGGGTGTTATATAAAGATCTAAATTCTTCATTAAAATATTTATTGATATCAAATATAATTCAGATATTTTATGTGAACTTTGAACTAAATAACTCAAATAGTTAAATTACTTTATAAAACCTATTTTATTCCAATTCACACAAAATATTTTGAGTGAAAAAATGGTAAGCTTTGTCTTCAATGACTTAGCCACTATCTTTCATTTGCTTTATGAGAAAATAAAAAGGATTTTTTAAAAAACTGGCTACTATTGTATAAAAGAACTGCTTAATAACACTGGATATGCTGATTAAATGGTTACAAGTAAAAAAACTAAGGAAAATAACTTTAATAACTCTCTCTTTATCTGAAGAGCCTGGCATGTTTCATTCCACAAATGCAAATGTTAATCTATTATCATTATAGTAAGTAATACTAAGGCTTTTGTTACAGGGCCGTGTTTCTCACCTTCAATTAAACTTCAACATGACTTTGGGGGCATAAGGACATTCATAAGACAACTCAATTGCATATTTTTGCCAACTTCATGTTGTTCTACAGTATTATCACCAATGATTCTATGTGTTGTAAACTATATTTCTAGGAATGTGAGACAGTTCAGCTAATAAAGACACTACCATGCCTGAATGAGATGTCCAAGTACAAACTCAAAATAAATAAGTGTAATAAAAAATTTCAAAAGAAAAAATATTGCTTACATGTTTGCCTATAAATATAAATTTTGTTTCTATACAAAATACATCTATTTTTATTATCGTGTTTCATATGTCAATATAATGATAATAATGATATGCTCCTCTCACCATTTTTTATTTTTCTTCTCCAAATTCCTATGTCCTCTCAGAAATGACCTTTTCCCAAATGCATATGTTCATTTCTTCAGCTATTTTATTTGTGATAATCAACCCAATTTGTGCATGAGTGTGGGACCATACACAAGAGCTTGGGAAAACTGTCAGTGGAAACACACCTCAAAAAAGAAACATTCTCCTCCCAGGAGTTTTTACATTCAAGTAGCTCCTTAGAGAGAACTGGGACCTGAAATCGGTCCTTCTTTTGTGCTATAATTTTTCTGCCTTGATTCTGTGCACATCTCATGCAAATAACCATTTTAGCTATGAGTTCACCAGGTGGTCATATTATGTTCAGAAGATAACAATTCACATTACTTCTGTCTAGTCTCCTTCTTGCTCTTACGTTATATCTGTCTCATTTTATGCAAGGTTCCTTGAGCCTTGACTAGGAGAAGGGTGTTGATTAAGATGTCTCAATAAGCTGGAGGCCTCTTACTGAGAGGAGAATACACCCTTATGTACATTGCCACTAACTGCTGTCTACTGTAAGAAATTGACATGACAAAGGTTGATAGCAACCCATACCTATTGGTATAAACATAATTTTCTAGAACACAATTTGACAAAATGATCATTTAGCAAATAATAATAAATTATACCATAATATCTGTGACTTACTGCTTTGAATAAGAAATGGTTTCCATAGTTCATGGTCTTTGAATGCTCCTCCTCAATTTGCAGCCTTGTTTGTAGAGGTGGAGTTGATGCAACCTTGGTGGAGGAAGTGAATCACAGGGTAGGTTTAGAGTTCACTCTCTCTGCATAGTTTCTACAGTTGAACATGTGAGAAATAGGCTTCTTGAGATACTTGGTAGCCTGTTGCCTTGTTTCCCCTCCATGATGATCTCATCCCTGTGGGACTATAAACCAAAACAAAACCCTTCCTGAAGTTACCTTCACCATATTATTTTATCACAGCAACAAAAATAACTAATATACTTCTGTGGCCATGAAATTCTGCCAGTTCTCTAGAGCATGGAATTCTCTGCTGTGCAGCAGTCCCCAAACCACTGAGAGAGAGGTGAGTTACCTCATGACAGCTATGACACAGTTGCATAAATGATCACTTGTTGCCTTGGGGAAGCACAAAACCTCTAGCTCTGGAGAGGACCATTGATGTCCTTTTCCACCAGGAAACTTTATAGCATCTTGCTTACAATGTAACAGGTTCATACAGGATGCCACAACCTTATGGCTTCTCCTTCATCTTTCTTACTCACTCTACTTTTCTTGCTCTAGTGTTGTCATTCCAATTCCATTTTTTTTCTATTTTTTTCTTCTATTAAAGCGTGTTTTTCATTGTGTTTGTTTTCCATCCACATGATCCCCTTTATAATTTCTTGGAACACATTAATACTATTCTAACCTGGAAATACATATTTAACTCTTAGAATCTAGAATCTCTATATGACAGTGATAATGTAGCATTTGTTTTTGAGCCCATGTTAACTCACATATATACTTTATTTTTACCCATCTTCCTGAAAATTAAATCAAATATAGTTCTACTGTGTATAACATTACTACAAATAGGATCAAGTCCCTCCCCAAATGTATTTTAATATGCAAATAGAACAGTACCATACAAAATATTTAAACAATGTGGTCAAATGACTTGACTCACCAGATAAATATACTTACAACCAAGTCTGCTGGCTTTTATTCTATTTCTGGAAGTCACATGACAATGAGAAAAAGAAACAAGGTTTTTGCTCACCTTTACTGTCATGCCATAGCATATGAATGATCACATATATATATATATATATATATATATATATATATTACATGTGTACACAAAATAAATAGAGGTAAGGTATTTAAAAGATTTTAAAGTTTGGCTATATTGAAATAAATTATTATTGGTACAAATTAAAAACTGTTTAAATTGAAAAAAGCAATTAATAATGTATAAGTAGAGAGCAAATATTTCAAAATAATCAAAAGAAGCATGACAGGGAGTATCATTCTCCTACAATTTCTCTAATCTTTTGCAGAGTTAGAAAAATAGACAATTCCTGTAGTTGAAAGTTTCTTGTAGCTGCAGCAGTGTTTATTGTCATATAAAACCTTTCCTAGCCTGACTCGCTCTTGAGGGAGGGGGGAGAAAACTGGATCTGCCAGGAGTGGAGACTGAACTACTACTACTACTACTACTACTACTAATAATAATAATAATAATAATAATAAATATATCCAGCACTAGCTGGGCATGGTGATACATGCCTTTAATCCAAGCACTCAGGAAGCAGAGGAAGGGAGATCTCTCTGAGGTCAAGGCCAGCCTGGGCTACAGAGTGAGTTAATAAAGACTCTCCTTTGTTTAAAAAAAAAAACCAAAGGAGAGAGGAAGTTTAGGGAGTTTGATATATAGAAAGAAAATTGAGAATTAATCGTCTTGCTCATAGTCCTCAGAAGAAGAATACACCTCTTTTGTCTATGACTGCATGGCTTTGACAGTGCTAGAAGGTGCTAAGCATGTTATCTGAGGAGGTCATGTGACTTAGTCATGTCCACTGGTACAGAATACTCAGGCCTAAATAAAACATTTATACTGCACTATATCCTCCCAAAGCTCAGGGATCATTTTGAAAGAGCAGTGAGAAAAAGTATAAGAAGAGACAGTAAACAAATAAAAACAAAAAGTGTGTTTTAAACATAGCCAGGCAGCTGCACTTATGAAACCACAGTGCTTACAACAGAATATGCAAAATCTGTATGAGCCCATGCTGGACCAAATTTCAGCAACAGAAAAGTTAGACACACAATCCTACCCCCAAATATAGGGTTACTAGGAATCATTAGCTGCTTAGACAGGAAAAAAAAGGTTTTCTGTAAGCATGTAGCTACCAGTAAGTCCATCATGCCCCAGTGGAAGACCACCTATCCAAGAATATTTATGCAGCACAAACCAGTCTTTGTTCACTAAAAAAAAAAAAAAAATGATACAAGGTGTAGGGATAATGGGTGGGTCTTGGAAGATTGAGAGAGTTGAAGTAAATATGATCAAAACAGGTTGATTGAAGATGTCTTAAAATTAAAAAAAATCTTTTAAATAATTAAAAAAACCTTTCCCAGAAATTAAAAAAACAAGTCTGCATATAAAATTTCTAAGAAAGTAAGAATTAGTAAAGAAGGCAATGCTGTATAACTTGACAGAAAATGATTCAGTTTCTTATTTTGAAACAAAATTTCCATTCATACAAAATGCATCAGCAACAAAAGCAACAAAGCTGACTTTTGGTATCAATATGCCTCTAGCATATTTTGTATTCTATGCCATTTTGGTCATTTTTTTCACTGCTTTTGTGCTGCCTGTATTCTGAAGACAGAAATAAGAGAGTTCTTTTAGAATCATATGTAGTATGTCATTGAGCTATTTTTATTTCTGCTCCATTTCTAAGAGAGAAAATCACAAAAGACATTCTATACTGTGAAGAAACTGCAAATTCACTAACATGCATAGCATATAGTTTGGGCTCTGTGCTCTATTTGAGCATTTATAATAAAATACCCAGAGGATTATCCTTTATGTGAACACTGGAATTGCTTTTTCTATAGGGTGGGCTGCTCACCAAGTGAAACAAATTCTTTCAGGATAGCAAAAATATATCTCTGAAAAGATACCTTAGCAAAGCACAATGGCAAGGCTAGCATTTTTCATTCTGTAGCAAGAAACTAACTGATTTTTTTTTATGCTTTATATTTGTTTGCCATAGTTTGGACACCAAGAGTACACATTTTAATATTATAAAACAATACAAATAATATACGTGTAGGAATTGTTTTATAAGATGAAATTTTTGTCATCTATACATCTAAGAAAAAATATTTATAACAAAATTTATTACATTTAACCCTTGTCAAAAGAGAAACATTTCTTTAATTAACCTCTAATTCTTCTTTTTTTATGTCTTTTGGAAAAAATAATCAGCTTAATGATGAAAAAGAATATATAAGACTCAAACTAACCTAAAATGTACTTTAAAAGCTAAGTGTTCAACACTATTTATACATCATGAAATGTTACATTTTTAATGTCACAGTTCAACCTTTAGAAGCTGAGTGCTACATGCATGTATTTGGATGTTGTTCTAGGATATCATTCATGTCTTTTACTGTAGTTGGAAATCAGAGATCAACTAATATTTTCCTGCAATGTAAAAAATGTTAACAGAGGATTTTATATCAACCTGATTTTATTTAGTATGATTATACTTGAGCATTGAAAATATGTTTGAGACTTCCCCCTGGAACCCAGGCCCTGATCCACTGCTCTGCTGCCACAGCAGCAGCTCAGATAACTGCCTGCCCACATTATAGCTGGGAGGATAGCAGCAGGGGAACAGCTGGGTCTCTTGGTCCTGGGTGCATGCCCCTGAGGTAAGAAAAATGACTTCCTTAGGGAGCACAGTGTGCACAGAGAGGGACTGGAATGGTAGCAGTAGGGAAGCAGGGGAGTTCCTAGGAACACAGGGGGAAATTTGAGGTTAGAAGGTGACTTCTGCCACCTGAACCCGGGCCCTGGGACAGCTTCTTGGCTTTGGCATGGAGCACAGCCCACCCAGTTCACAGCTTGTGTAATAGCAGTGGTGGAACAGCCAAGTCCTGTGCACACAGTGAAGAGATGAGAGGTCAAGAGGTGATGACTGGCGTAACACTGTGACCTCACGAGAACAGCTGACTCTCTGAGCATATAGCTAATTAAGAGTCTTCAGAGCCTTAAGAGCCTTCAGACCAAAAACTCACCAGAAGCCGACCAAGAACGAACCAAAAGAGAATTGGGAAAACAATGGGAAGACCGGCAGTGCAAAAATACATACAGCAATACAAAAGTCAACAAGACACCACCAGAAGAAGCAAGTAGCTCCATAGCTGCAACACCAGAACAAACAACAAAGAAGGAACAAAAGAAAATGACCTTAAAAACAAATTTATGAAACTAATAGAAGCCTTAAAAAGGATATAAAAACTCTTTTAAAGAATTAGAAGAAAATACATCCAGAAAATTAGAAGAGATGAACAAAATCCTGAAAGAAAATAAAAAAAGAAAACAAACAGGTAAAAGAAATTTGCCAAGAATAAAGAACTGAAATAGAAGCAGTAAAGAAGGCACAAACTATGACAAAGCCAGAAATAGAAAACTTGAAAAAAATGACCTGGAACTCCAGATTCAAACGTAACTAACACAATCCAAGAGATGGAAGAGAGAATCTCTGGGGTAGAAGACTCAATAGTGGTAATAGATACATCAGTTAAAAAAAAAAAAAAAAAACCACTAAAACCAAAGAAGTCATAATGCAAAATGTCCAGGAAATTTGGGACACCATGAAATGACCAAACCTGAGAATAATTGGAATAGAAGAAGGAGAAGAATACCAGCTTAAAGGCACAGAAAATATATTCAACAAAATCATAGAAGAAAACTTTCTTAATCTAGAGAAGGAAATGCCTACAAAAATACAGGAAACCTGCAGAACACCAAATGGACTAGACACACAAAAAAGAGTGCTTCCCATATAATAATCAAGCCTGTAAACCTACAGAGTAGAGAAAAAATACTAAGAGCTGCAAAGGAAAAAGGTCAAATAACCTATAAAGGGAGACATATCAGAATGAAAGCAAGAAGGTCCTGGTCAGACATTATATAGACAGTAAAAGTGCATGGATGCCAGCCTAGAATACTATACCCAGCAAAACTGTCAATCAATCAACATAGATAGAGGAAACAAGATATTTTATGACATAACCAGATTTAAACAATACCAAACTACAAACCTCACCCTGCAAATAACCCTAGAGGGAAAACTCCAACCTAAGGAAACCAGAAACACCCGTGTAACCACAGACAATTGATAAGCCTACAGAAGAACCCCCCCTCCCCACAGAAAACAAAGGAAATGCAAGCTAATACTAAACTGATTGAAAATATTGTTCACTGGTCATTAATATCTCTTAATATTAATGAAATCAATTCATCTTGGAAACACATACCTTAACACAATGGGTTCAAAAACAGAAACCATCTTTCTGCTGCATGCAGGACATGCACCTCAACTTTAAAGACAGACACAGGCTCAGAGTTAAGAAGGGTTGGGAAAAGACTTTCCAATCAAATGGCCCTAATAAGCAAGCTGGTGTAGCCATTCTAATATCTAACAAAATAGACTTTAAACTAAAATCAATAGAAAGAGACCAGGAAGGTCACTACTTAATCATCTCAGGAAAAATTCACTAAGATGAAATCTCAATCTTGACTACATATGACCCTAACACAAGGGCACATACATATGTAAAAGAAACACTTTTAAAGCTTAAACTCCATATCAAACCTGACACACTAATAGTGGGAGACTTCATTACCCCACTTTCACCCTTGGATAGGTCAACCAGACAGAAACTCAACATAGAAATAAAGAATCTAGCAGAAGTTATGACCCAAAGAGAATTAGTAGATATATACCAAACCCTCCACCCAAACAACAAGGAATATACATATTTCTCAGCACCCCATGGAACTTTCTTTAAAATTGACCACATACTATGTCATAAAGAAAATATCAACAGGTAACAAAAATGTGTATAACAACTTGTACAATTTGAGATCACCAGGTTCTATAGTTAAGAGTTCAACAACAACAAGAATCAAAGAATACCTTCCAACTCATGAAAGCTAAACATCAGTCAGCTGAACCAGCTCTGGGTCAAGGAAAAAATTAAGAAAAATATCCAAGGCTTCCTAGAATTCAATGAAAATGAATCCCCAATGTACCCCAACTTATGGGACACAATGAAAACAGTCTTAAGGGGGAAATTCATAGCAATAGATGCCTACATGAAAATAAGAGAGAAATCCCATACAAGAAAACTATCAGCACAGCTGAGGGCCCTAGAAAAATTAGAAGCAAGCTCACCTATAAAGGATAGATGGCAGGAAATAATCAAACTTATAGCTGAAATCAACACAATTGAAATAAAAAATACAAAAAAATGAATGAATCAAAGAGGTGATTCTTTGAGAAAGTGAACAAGATAGATAAACCCTTATCCAAACTAACAAAAAAGCAGAGAGAGAGTATCCAAATCAACAAAATCAGAAAAGAAAGGGGGCATAACAAAAGACCACCAGGAAATCCAGAGAATTATCAGGTCATACTTTGAAAATATATACTCCACAAAAATGGAGAACCTAGAAGAAATGGACTGCTTTCTGGACAGGTACCATTTACCAAAATTAAACCAACAACATGTTAAAGACCTAAACAGTCCTGTAATACCAAAGGAAATTGAAGCTGTCATTAAAAGCCTCCCAAATAAAATCCCAGGCCCAGATTGTTTCAGTGCAGAAATCTACGAGACATACAAAGAAGAAATAATATCAATACTCTTCAAATTGTTCCATACAGTAGACACTGAAGGAACATTGCAAAACACTTTTTATGAGGTCACAATGACCCTGAAACATAAGCCACTCAAAGACACAACAAAGAAAGAGAATTACAGACCAATTTCACTCATGAATATTGATGCAAAAACTCTCAACAAAATTCTGGCAAACACTGTACAACAACATACAAAAAATATCATCCACCATGATCAGGTAGGCTTTATCCCAGAAATGGAGGGATGGTTCAACATCAGGAAAACTGTAAATGTCATTCATCATATAAAAAAATTGAAGGAAAAAACATATGATCATTTCCTTAGATGCTGAAAAAGCCTTGGACAAAATCCAATATGCCTTCATGATAAAAGTCCTAGAGAAAGCAGAAATACAAGGAAAATACCTAAATATAATAAAGGCGATTTACAAAAAGCTGATGGTGAACATCAAACTAAATGGAGAAAAACTCAAAGCAATCCCACTAAAATCAGGAACTAGACAAGGCTGGCCCTTCTCCCCTTATCTATTCAACATATTTCTGGAAGATTTACCTAAAGCAATAAGAGAAAGAAATGAGATTAAGGGGATACAAATTGGAAAGGAAGAGGTCAAATTATCTCCATTTGCAGATAACATGATTGTATACATAAGTGACCCACAAAATTCTACCAGGGAACTTCTACAGTTGATAAACACCTTCAGCAATGTAGCAGGATAGCCCTCAACTGAGGAATGGATTAACAAACTGTGGTACATCTACAGAATAGAGTCCTATTCATCAGTAAGAAAAAATGATGCTCTAAAATTTGTAGGCAAATGGATGGATATGAGGAATATCATCCTGAGGAAGGTATCACAATCCCAAAAGATAAGCAGGGGATGTACTCACTCATTAGTCAGTGTAAAAGAATATATGAAAAGAAAGAGATGACACTGTACCCAAGAACTCAAGGCTAGAACATAGCTAGGTGTCACAATGTCTCACTTCTGCATTGATGGCTTCTGGCAGAGGGGTGGGTAAGGAAAGACTTGTTTTCTTTAAGAGTCTGGCCACAGGGAGATTAATTATGGTCCAGTAAGCAAATGAGTAGCATGAATGGCCACTGTTGTAAATGGGGAGATCATAAGAGTGGGCATGAAACTGAGAGGTCTGATATCTGAGTTTGATGGGGTGCATGATGTAAAAACACCAAATAATAAATATGTATATGAAAAAAAGCTTTAAAAAACAAATTTTTTTTAAAAAATAAGATAATAAAATTCAACTACTCAGAAGCATTGTATTAAAAGCAATGAAAGCACAGCAGTTAATTTTAAACTTATGTTTCATCATTAATTTATCAGATCAATTTTTTTGTCAAATAACTATAAACAAATTAGTCCTATTTTATCCTATTATTTCTATCTACAAGTAGTTCAATAATTTAACATATGTCATACTTTCTGCATGAAGTTACATATGATAACTAGTGACTCCCTTGCCATGTGTTTTATAGCTCCTATTATAACAATCTTAACTGCTGCAGAAAACATTTGCAAACAAAGAACCATATGAAGAGGATTACAAATTGAGATAACTAGCACAAAAATGCTTAGAAACAAAAGAGATTATATAATTATGTTTTCTGGGTTTCTTGGACTTGGTACACTTCAGAAGCAGGAACCTCAATATAACCTACCTTCATCAGATTGTTTGTGGGAATGTCTTGGGGGCAATTTGTTAATTGTGAACTCCTTTGGGAGTACCTAGATTATTGTGGGTGGTGCCAGCCCTATTCCTGTGGCCCTAGGTGGTTCTGAGTAACCCAGAAAGACCAAACCAATAAACAATATCCACCATGTTCTCTCTTATTCTTGCCTCCGTACTCCTGTCTGAGTTTCCCTCCGTGATCGACTATAAAGTGTAAGCTAAATAAACATGTTCTCTTTAAGTGACTTTTGGTTGGTATTTTATCACACCAAATAAATTAAACTGAAACATAAAATATGAAGCCAACCTATTACTTTAACAATTGAAACCATTGGAAATTGAGGCTACATTAAGCAATACATGTGTCTATTCCTTTCTGCTTTGGAATATGTATTGTCCCTGACTGCTGTTCCATGTATCAATGTTTTATTTCTTCTAGTATAAACCTGTTTCTCTACAGGATAAATTTTTTACAAAATTACTGAATGGGAGTTAAGTTATTTGGATTTATCCTGATTTGTTTTCTAATATCTACTGGTAAACCTTTCTTAGACGTATTTCAGAGTTTTCTAAAGACTGTAAGAAACTGGTATTGGAGGACTTTGGAAATATCATTGGACACACTGAGCATTGAGTTACTTTTTTTGCTGTTATTTTATTATTATTATTATTATTATTATTATTATTATTAACAAAGAAGTCACACTTTCTATCTCTGTATATCCTTATTCAAGGTCCCTTCCCCCTCCTGCCACATCAGGTCATTCTTTCTTCTCCACAACTCCCCATCCCCTCCCTGGGCAGGCAGCAGACAGTCCCATGGTCCCAATGACCCAATATTGCTTAGTTCAGTCTCCACTCCTGGCAGATCCAGTTTTCTCCCCCCTCCCTCAAGAGTGAGTCGAGTGTTCCTCTAGGGGGAGTGAAATCCTAGGAGTCAGTTCAGGGTGTTTCTGATCCCAAGCTGTTCAGTGGTTCTGGTTTGCTGCTTGGGCATGCTTGGCTTTTTTCTTGTTTGTTTAGAGATGACTAATGAGTGAGTATATCCACTGCTTATCTTTCTGAGTTTGTGATACCTCGCTCAGGAGGATATTCTCCAATCCATCCATTTGCCTGCAAATTTTAGGATATCATTTTTTCTTACTGCTGAGTAGTACTCCATTGTGTAGATGTATCACAGTTTGTTAATCCATTTTTCAGTTGAGGGACATCTAGGTTGTTTCCAGGTTCTTGTTATTACAAATAATGCTGCTATGAACATAGTTGAGCTAATACCTTTGGAGTATGACTGTGCATCTATAGGGTATTCACCCAGAAGTGGTATTGCTGGGTCCTTGGGGAGATTGATTCTTAATTTTCTGAGAAACTGCCATATTGCTTTCCAAAGTGGCTAAACAAGCTTACACTCCAACCAACAATGGAGGAGTGTTCCCCTTGCTCCGCATCCTCTCCAACATAGGCTGCCATCTGTGCCTTTTATCTTAGCTAATCTAATAGGTGTTAGCTGGTATCTCAAAGTTGTTTGGATTTGCATTTCTCTGATGGCTAAAGATGAACAGCCCTTTTTCAGGTGCCTTTCGGGCATTCGTAGTTCCTCTGCTGAGAATTCCCTTTTTAGATCTGTGCCCCATTTCATTGAATTACTTAAGAGTAGAAGTTCAAGTCAGTAATCACAGGACCCAGGTCTTTATCTTGATTGCCACATAGATGTTTATAGAAACAAATTAGTTAATCTTCATATGTTTCAGTATCTTTCTTTACCTTAAAATTAAAGTAATAAAATGTTTCCTCACATGCTTGTGGATGACAAGTAAATAAATGTTTGGTATCAAGTACACTTCCTATACCATGTCCATTTTCTAATATTTACTTTTTATCTCTTTATTTTTGTGGGCGTTGTTACTCTAATGCAGGCAGGTGATCCTCAGTACCAATAGTTTCCAGGGATTCTTCCATGGATGCAGAACTGGGAACTTTAAGTTGCTACCCAACTTATGGAGCCAATAAAAAACAAAAAAATTGTAAATGGACAGATGGTACACCCAAAGAACAGCTAAGTTTATGACTAAAGAATATAAACCTGTGGAAGAATCTTCTCTTAGTAAAAAATATTTTCGAATATAATATAATAGTAATATCAGGTACAGTAAAGCAAAATTTATTTGAATTCATAGCTCTTCACTAATCTGCTGATAAAAAACAGGAGCTACAGGAGCAAAAATAACAAGTATGCCTCATGAGAGACTTTAAAGGATCAATGATTCTGCTTAGTCAAAAACTTACTATTTGGACTTCTTCCTTTCAAATGAGGAGATGAAAATTACAACAGGTTTTCCTACAAATAGAAGAAAAAATATAAGATATAAGCAATAGTGGAAATGAAATAGGTGAAAAAATATCAAGATGAGGTCAGTTTGAAGAAGAGAAGCTGTAAGGACCTGAATTCATTCTTGGGGCAGGGCCCAGGTCTGTGAGTGAACTTCCACAGCAGCCAATGGATTCAAAGGTTGGATTCCCACCAGAAAACTCCAATGGCTGCTGCACTTTACCCCTTTGCCCAATCCTGCAACATCAAGATGTGTTGCATCTTGATTACATAGGTTTTTCTTTAAAGATCCCCACCCATTGAGGCAATGGTCTCTTACCCCCTTCTGCTGTGCCAGAGCTAGGTGTTTGACCCAGGTTCTCATTCTTTGTAGGTAGCAATAAAATCCCCACTTTTAACAACGTGTCCAACCTCCCTGGTGGAAATTCTTGCATGCGGGCATAACAATGCAAAGAGCACAATTTAGGATGAAGTGAGTGTGAAATGTCCCAGTAGGCCTCAAAGTGAGGAGACTGAATCAGCAGCTTCCATAAATATTTGAAAATATAAATTATATAGAAGTGTGACCTGGGGAAATACATGTAAACATAGATACAATCCAAAAGAGAACTACTCTGTTTGCAGCTCTACAAATTTTAACTAGCCTTAACTGATTTCTGCGTAAATGCATGAGACAATCATAATAACATATGATCATCAATGAGTGTTTATGATCACTGTCTTACTCGTAACACAATGAATGAATGATTATTTGGTGCTTATCTAGTGTGAAAAAGGTAATAAAGCCTAAACCAAAAAGTTAGCAGAGCAACAATCAACTAATACATACATACATACATACATACATACATACATACATACATATATATATATATATATTATGAGAGAGAGAGAGAAAGAGAGAGGGAGAGAGAGACAGAGAGAGAGAGAGACAGGGAGAGAGAGAGAATACAGGAGCAAAAATAACAAGTATGCCTCATGAAAGACTTCAAAGGATCAATGATTCTGCTTAGTCAAAAACTTACTATTTGGATTTCTTCCTTACATACCTTGAATAGCACAAATTTTAAAACCTAAATGCTGGATTGCTGAAAGACAAATATTCTTATAATATTCAAAATTTTTAAATAAAAAAATGGCCTGTGTTAGTTCAGTTTCATCACACATACTTCAGCACTTCTACTACTAATAAAAATAAAATCAAAAGGATATTTTATTTAATTTCAGAGGAAACGGTGCACATAAAAATAATTTCTAAAGATTGTCTAGTTGAATTTTATAGAATATTTACTGAACATCTGGTAAATTTCTACATTCAAACTCTACTTTTTATTATATTCAATGTTCTTTAATAAAATATTTCATGTGAATAAAATATAAAAACCTCCAGATAAAAATTATTTTATATTTATATGGAAGTTTTCATGATTAAGAATACCTAAAAGTATTTTAAAAACATTACAAATAATGTTATTTTATGCAGCATTACATTTCTGGTTTTGTAAAGTGAATATACATTTCCATCAGAAAACAATTTCAAGACTATAGAAACATAAATAACATGTTTTATTTACTGAAATGGGAATCTAAAACATTGAACAAACTTGTAGCTGCACTTTAATGTATTCTGAATAAATTATAGTCAATAAGCTTCAAAGTTGATTTTTTCTTTAGGCTAATGAGTTTGAAATGGAAAATAATATAAAAACTTTTTTAAAAATTAGAAAACACTGCAGCTTTATTGGGTAATTTTGTTATCTCAACTTGAATCACTTATTTTTCATGTGTTACTCATACAACAATATTCTTCATATTATGCTAAAGGTCATCCTTGAAATCAGCAGGAAACTGTATGATGAGTATAAGTCTGGTTAGTGGACACATAGAACCATCCTTATTTCCTTCATAGATAACTATTTCTCCACTTGTTGAGAGCACGGAGTTCCTTGCTCTCACAGACAAGCACTTGGAAAACTAAGAATATTAAAGGAGCAGGGTCGTCTCTTTAAAAATAGATATAAAACCTGTTTTCAGTCCTCAAAGCCTTGGAATGCAGCTGCTTAACATCTTGAGTGATCTCTGAGCTATCTGTAGGTCCAGGCCATATCTTGTGCCCCCAAGCTCATACAAGCAGAAAATAAAGTTCTAGGTGACCTCTGTGCTATAAAGGTCTGCATAACCAGGGCCTTCACCAGCTTCCTCCATACAGGAAACAGTTAATACCCTTCACCCTTAAAATGACACATGTATCTTGAAAATTCATCTTCATGGAAGAAGTAATATGTACTTGGAGATGATTACAATATAACTATGCCTCATTGTGCTCACTGGATCTTGTTATACCAGCAAATTTATTTACAAATTGTACTGTACTTAAATATGCCTTAAAAACCTTCCTGCTGTCACACTCTAGATGCTTGGGCAGCTATTGAGTGTTGAATTGGATTTTCCTCTTGCCTCACATGAATTATTGCTCTGCCTGCCCTTGTGTTTGCATATCACCCCATTCTTATCGCCACCCCAAGAACCCTACTCATAGCACTTCTGTGACTGGCAATATTTTCCATATTTTAAAACTGATTTTTAAAATATTATTTCTACATTATTTTCCCATTGGTGAAAAGAGCAAAGGCTTACAAAAACTGCATACATGGCAAGAAAGTTAAAGTTTTTCAAAAATAAAAAAATGCCTCCAGTGTGCCTTCATAATTACAGTTTCCTCTAACCAGAGACAATACCTGGGATTGACAATATTCTTTGATGTGGGATGTCTTTGTGTATGCTGTGAATACAATTGGATAATTAAAAAAAAAATGTCGTGGCGTATGACAGAGCAGCTTAGAAGCAGGTGGAAAATTCAAGCATAGATCATATGGGAAAGAGGGCAGAGTTAAGAGATATATGATCCGGTGTTGGGAGCTGCCGCACCTTAAAGATGGCACTGGCTCCTGTTCCCCGCCTTCCTAATGGTGAATGCTTCTAGTAATAATTAACTCCATCCATGGGATGTGCTGAATTGACTAGCTTGCTTCCGTGTGCATGGCCCTATGGTGAAGGCCCACGTGGCATTAGCTGAGAGAAGGACTTGAGCTTAAAACTGGCTGCACAGGTTGGGAGCAGGAACTACTACTGCAAGGGGCTACTACTGCAAGAAGTATCTGTAACAATAAAGGACCTGGTCAATTACCACAGAAGAATCCTGGTGCTGTGTCTTTTCCTGCTGGACGGGACTGGGCACGGCACAGCTGGTGGCCCGGACAGGGAGAGAGAGAGAGAAAAAACTCTCCCACGAAGGATTCAGAACTGTAGTAAGCAGGGGGGCTAGCCGGATAAGTCTCACTGGGCATAGAGTGAGACCTGCGTGAAGCAGGAACTCTGCTTGTAGATAAAGGCAGAGGATCGGGGAAATCACAGACGCGTGATTGTAACCTGATCGGGAATCTTGGGGCTGTCTGAACTAGGATCAGGAAAATAATTAGGGAACACAAGAAACTAGGAGACCTGGAAATGGGAGTTAATCAATCACATCCGATCATGATAGCCTTAAAGGAATTACTAAAGACTAATGGGGTAAAAATGAAAGCACAGAATTTACAGGCATTCTTAGACACTGTAGATCATTGTGCACCTTGGTTCCTAGTGAGTGGCTCTCTTACAGGAAGCTCCTGGGGGAAAGTGGGCAGAGACCATGCTCGTGCCCAGAAAGAGGGCAGCCTCCCTCCTGGAATTATGCCAATCTGGTTGATGATTAGGGAATGCTTGGACAATCATGTAGGAGCAGCCAGATTAGAGCAGGGAGCTGAGGAATTAGCAAAGTTGAAGGAGGAACTGTCAGACAGAGAATCTCAGAGCCAGGAGCAAGGAGCATGTGGAGGAGGCAGTCTCTATCCAACATTGCCATCTCTGGAGGAATTGTGTCTCACGTCATCTGATGATGAAAGACACAGAAGCAATTGGGAACAGGAGAAGGAAATCAGGCCTGCCCCGCGCTTTAAGCTGAAAAGGCACAAAGAAAGAACAAGAGAGACTCCTAATGGAAAGGGCACCTCTGCTATTAACTCTAACCAAAGACCCATGCCAGGGCTCTGTCCTAAATGTAAGAAAGGGTGCCACTGGGCTAATGAATGCAGGTCAGTGAAGGATGGCAATGGTCAATCATTACCTCAGTCACATCCTAGCCAGCCAAAAAACGGGAGATGGGGCCCCCGTTCCCAGGGCCCTCAAATATATGGGGCAATGGAGCAGAACAGCTGCTGGACACCTGTCAACAGGAGACCATTGTTCGATCCACCACACAGCCAAGGTGAGCCACTACAGGTGCAGCAGGGCTGGACCTCTGCACCACCACAAGACTCGTATTAACCCCTCAGATGGGAGTACAGCTTATTGAGTCAGATTTTAAAGGACCCCTACCACCTGATACTGTAGGACTTCTGTTAGGCAGATCTTCCTCTACTTTGAAAGGTTTGAAAGTGCATCCAGGCGTAGTGGACTCAGACTACACAGGAGTTGTTAAAATTATGGTAGAATCCCCAAAAGGAATTTTTACAATCTCACCAGGAGACAGAATAGCACAGCTGTTAGTATTGCCCAGTCTACATGGCAAGTTTCAGGCTAACAATAAAAAGAGAGGAGAGCAGGGGTTTGGCTCTACAGGAATTGATATTGCCTGCTTGAGCCTGGACCTCGATGACAGACCCATAATGACCTTGTCAGTGGATGGAAAGAGGATTACTGGGCTGCTAGACACAGGTGCTGACAAAAGTATTATTGCAAAAAAAGATTGGCCATCAGGGTGGCCAGTTCAAATCTCCAGTCAGACTTTGCAAGGGTTAGGGTACGCACAAGCTCCCTTGTAAGTGCCAGAGAGCTACTATGGGTTAGTGAAGAAGGCCAGAGAGGAAAGATACAACCTTACACCTTAGAGCTTCCTATTACCCTGTGGGGAAGAGACATTTTAAAAGATTTAAAATTCAAACTTACAAATGAATACTCGCCTGAGGCTCAGACAATAATGAGAAACATGGGATATGTCCCTGGAAAAGGAATAGGCAAATGCCTTCAAGGCATCACAGATCCCATAGAGGCCCACCCTAAGTATGATCGTAACGGGCTGGGTTTTTCCTAGGGGCCACTGGGGATAGTATTCCCATAACTTGGAAGACTGAGGAGCCAGTATGGGTTCCTCAGTGGCCGTTAACTCAAGAAAAATTGCAAGCAGCCTTAGAACTAGTTGCAGAGCAGTTGGCACAAGGACATATTAAACAATCCACCTCGCCTTGGAACACACCCATCTTTGTTATAAAAAAGAAATCAGGTAAATGGAGATGGCTGCACTATTTGAGAGCCATCAATGCCCAAATGCAACACATGGGGCCAGTCCAGCATGGACTGCCACTCCTTACACCTTGCCTTCACATTGGCCCATTATTGTTTTAGATATAAAAGACTGCTTTTTCTTCATACTACTTTGCCCTCAGGATACAGAGAGATTTGCTTTCACGGTACCATCCTGCAATCATGAGCAGCCTGATCAGCAGTTTGAATGGGTCGTGGTGCCTCAAGGGATGGCCAATAGCCCTACAATGTGTCAAATGTTTGTTGGGAAAGCATTAGAAAAGGTTAGGAGTGAATTCCCTTCAGTAAGATGTCTCCATTATATGGATGATGTGCTAATTACAGCCAGGACTGAACAGCTAGTGCAGGAAGCTTATGTTAGGATTCAGAAAGCCTTGCAAGCTCATGGTCTATGCATTGCTCCAGAGAAAGTGCAACAGCATCAGATAGTGAATTATTTAGGTGCAAAAATTACTCCAACAGTCGTTAAGCCACAAAAAACTAGAAATTAGGAAGGATGGCTTAAAGACTCTTAATGATTTTCAAAGACTGCTAGGAGATATTAATTGGATACGAGGTTATTTGAAATTGCCAAATTATGAACTTAAACCATTATATGACCTGTTGAAAGGGGGATCCAGCCCTTGATTCACCTCGACAACTGAATCCAGAGGCCCATAAGGCATTGCAAATAGTGGACCATCGTCTCTCTGAGGCAAAGTTAGTAGGAATAACAGAAGGCCCATTTCAACTATGTATATTGGATACTTACAGACAGCCTATAGGAGTATTGTGGCAGGACGGACCACTGCTCTGGATTCACCCTAGAGTCTCACCTAGTAAAAGTATAGAGCATTATCCCACAGTAGTTGCACTGCTGGCAGAATTGGGATTGCAACAGACTTTGCAATATTTTGGCCACTATCCAACAACAATAGTAGTGCCTTTTACTGCAGAGCAAGTGTCAGTGTTGTGTGCAGCCATAGATGAATGGGCAGTCTTGAGATGCACCTTCCCAGGTAACATTGATAATCACTTCCCAGCTGACCCCCTCATGACATTTTTCAAGTGCCACCCAGTAGTGTTTCCAAAAATTACCAGAGTTCAGCCAATTCCACAGACAATGAATGTATTCACAGATGGTTCCAAAACAGGTGTAGGTGCATTCCTAATACAGGGTCAACAGGTACAACGCAGGCAATTTGAGCCTGGCACTTCACAAGTAACCGAGTTACAAATTGTGATTGAAGTGTTTAAGCAATGTCCTTTTGCCTTTAATTTACTTTCTGACTCTAATTATGTAGTGAATGCTTTGAAGATTCTTGAAGTGGCTGGACTGATAAAGGCCTCCAGCACCGTGGTAGCTCTATTCAAGCAGCTACGAGAGCTTATAATAGGACGTGACTGTCCATTTTATCCCTGCCATAATAGAGCACATACAGGCTTACCTGGACCTCTAGCTGAAGGCAATGCTATAGTTGACCTTGCTACACGCCCAATGCATATGTTTCTTGTTCAGCCTATTCAGATGGCAAAAAGTTTTCATGAACAGTTTCATGTTAATGCAAAAACCCTGCAGAACAAATTTAAGCTTTCTAGAGTGGAAGCCAGACAAATTGTGCTTGACTGTAGCAGTTGTGCGCAGTTTCGCCCTCAACCCTCTTTTGGAGTTAACCCAAGGGGCATATTGCCTTTAAAGGTATGGCAGATGGATGTTACTCATTTTGCTGAATTTGGGACACTTAAATATGTTCATGTTTCTGTAGATACCTGCTCTGGCATTATATATGCCTCTGCCATGTCAAGTGAAAAGGGATGCCATGTCATAGCCCATTGCCTGGAAGCATGGGCAGCTTGGGGAAAGCCTCAACAATTAAAGACTGATAATGGACCTGCATATGCAGGGCACCAGTTTGCCAGCTTTTGCAAACAGATGGAAGTTCAGTTGAACCATGGGCTGCCTTATAATCCACAAGGACAGGGCATTGTGGAAAGGGCCCATTGGACACTCAAAGAATGTTTATTAAAACAAAAGGAGGGAATAGGCCATGGCCGCACCCCTAAAGAGGGACTTTCTCTTGCACTTTTTACTCTAAATTTTTAAAATTTGGATTGTCAAGGCCATTCAGCAGCCGATAGACATCTAGCTCCTCGAGAAGGAGAACAAGGCAGAGTAAAATGGAAGGACATTCTCACAGGCATATGGCATGGACCGGATCCAATTTTGGTCTGGGCGAGAGGATCTGTTTGTGTGTTTCCACAGGATCGCCAAGATCCCATTTGAGTTCCAGAGCGTCTGGTAAGAAGAGTGCAGATCCAAGAGGAACAAGATGTTGCCGGCGATGCAGTACATGATACAGATGATGCTGATTCTTCAGACTCTACACCGAGGAATGGCGGACCTGAGATGGGGAATCCTGTCGGTATTTCCAAGACCGATGCCATTTCGCCATGATGCTAGAGTGTTTCCCCGATTGTTTAGTGCCAATAGAAGCTTTGGAATTCCCTATTTACCCTTGGATAGTGAGATGGCCTCGATAGCTGAAAATAGATCTTTTTATTTAGAAGGAAGTTTATGTTTTCAGATAATGAAGAATAGGTCAAATCTTTCTCCATGCATCCTGCTGTATAATCAAACTGCAGGATGGTTTGACTTGCCTAAAAATTCTGGTGGACTTTGTCGCACTGCTAAGGCCACCTGGCTCTCTGGGTGGTGGCCAGCTAAAGGGATGGAACAGATACCTCCCCCTCAACCAGAATGGGCTCCTTATTGCCAGGGAATAAATTGGGGAGAATTCTGGCCATGGACTGGATGTCAGTCCCATGCTGTGGTTTGGGCTGACAGAGCAGGATATTTTTCATTTTCTCCAGGAATCTCCACAGAGTTTAGTGCAACTAATGTAGGTCAGAATTATACAAATCAAAATCCCTCTCAAGCTCATGTTTCTAATCCTTTTGATAATTGGCTACTATGTGGACTTAATGGTAGTTGTTTGAATGCAGAACACCTAGCCATGATTGCTTGAGGAGCTCATGGGGTTAGTAAATATACATGGAGTACTTCCCAGCCTTGGGGTAGCTGGGATGCAAAAGGTCCTATCCTGGGTTCCAAAGTGCCCTGTAAGGGCCAAGAAGTCAAGTCTTTGTGAAATTCTAGTATTGAGTCCACCCCAGTGTGTGTTTTCCCTCCTTTTATATTTGTGGTGAGTAATTTGGAACCTAAGCAATGTTCTAATAATACTTGTGCTTATGCCCAATGTTGGGATGCTAACAAATTTACATATGCCATAATCACCCGCTTGCCTCGTTGGGTACCTGTGCCTGTTGATGCACCAAATGCTATGACTCATTTTAGACCTAAGAGAGATTTTGGGATTACTGTGGCTGTTGTGACAGCCATTTCCCTGACGGCGATGGGAGCTGCCGCTGCTGCTGTAGCAATGAGCCGTACTGTGCAAACTGCCCAAGCACTTAATGAGCTTTCAAGCAATGCTGCTCAAGCATTGGATGTACAGCAAAGCATTAATGCCCAAATAAAAGGAGGCCTCATGGTAGTGAACCAGAGGATTGATTTGGTCCAAGAACAGATTGATGTTCTTTGGCAACTTGTACAGCTTGGATGTGAATGGAAATATTCAGGACTATGTGTGACTAGTATTCAGTATGAGGATTTCAC
>PVIH01011502.1:0-41778 GCA_004025045.1 Sigmodon hispidus
TTGGAATGTCTTAATACGTTCATCCATGTCAGACAGCTTAGTTTCGTACTCTCTAAGCTGAAATCCCTTAAAATAATTTGGTAAGAAATATATGATCACAAAGAAAAGCAAAAGGATTCCTGGATGGAGATAACCTCCAAATGCGTAATCCTGGAAATAATCCTCTATCACCATTGTGAAAAAGTGAGTAAAATTGTGAACATTTATCTGATCAGACATTTTAGAAGAAAGAAAAAAAAATTTTTGCCTTACTCAGATGTAATGAGAACTTACGGTCAGCAGGTGTCGTAGTGCAGCAGCAATGGTGCTTGAACCGGGGTGTTGAGTAAGCCTCCACAAATCCTACCAGGCGTGCACCCTCAGAACTGGGTCTCAGTAGCTCTCCCGCACGCAGATTCCCTCCTGGCTGCTGTGCGGAACACTGTGCAGGCAGATGGGATCCGAAGCATGCAGCGGGCGGTCGCAAAATCCGGCAGAGCTCTGTCCGCGCGCGGGCGCGGAATCCGGGGGGGTTCAGGGAATTTGCCCAGCGTTGGGATGCCAAATATCGCGGAATAAACCCGCCACCAATTGCTATGTTTTAAATAAGATTTATTTTGTTAGAATCACGAGCAAAAGAGCCAGCCACTGCAGTACGGAGCTGCCGTGCGCTCGGACCGGAAGTCCTGCCTCCTCTTCCGCCGCCGCTGCGCGCGCTGCCCCGGAAAGCAATGCCTCTCCTGTATGATCCGGGATTCCTGCTACAACCCTTGATAAATCATGCTTATGATTTTTATCCTCTTTATAGTTATTGTTAACTTTTCAGCATTTTAAATTTATTTTACTGTTTTTTTGATAAATACAAAATAAATAAAGAAGAAAAAAAATACAAACAACTTCTGTGTAACAAATTTCAATTTTCAATCTGTACTGTCAGACATTTGATGATTTCTATATATTTCTTCATGTAAACATTTTTTTCTCTTATGTGTTTACTAACTTACAGAATTCAACCTTTATGATTCATTCTTGTTAGATTTTCTTATCCTATCATGAGCCTTATTACTTCTGAGCTCTTGCATTTCTACCTTGCTTGTGTTTAGTGCTCTTTTAGATATCTTAAATAATAGTTGATTATTGTTATTGGATTTAGTTTGTTTTTACTCTGGAATGTCTACCTTGTATTATAAATTTGAGAAATAACTAGCTGGACAGAGCAATGATAGTTGGTAGTGAAATAAGTATAGAACTAATGAATTTGTGAATGCTCTTTGTGCTGGGGCCATGAAAA
Organism: Sigmodon hispidus; assembly: GCA_004025045.1. NCBI lineage: Eukaryota > Metazoa > Chordata > Mammalia > Rodentia > Cricetidae > Sigmodon > Sigmodon hispidus. Next base: position 1,271 of record PVIH01011502.1, read on the forward strand.
TTATCTCTGTAATTTTCTAAGTTTTAGTATGTGATTTGGCACTTGGTCTTTTGATTTGTTTTCTTCTCTTTACAATTAATAATTAATATCACCTTTCTCTGTGTTTTGTAATATTCTTCACCCTTTTAAAATCAATGTAAGTAGTTCTACTTCTGTGCTAGAAAATGTTCTTAGAGTAGGTTTCTTTCCATGAGAACTTGAATTACATTACCATCAAGCTGATCTTTGATAAGGAATCCTGGCACATGATAAACATGTTAAACATTCGTATAGAGGGCATGCTTGTCTCATCCATATGCATGACCAGACAGGGCCATTTCACCTCTGCATACTACCAGGGTACACTCCTTTGAACCATATTCATGTTCAGGCTTGGCTATGTAAACCTGCTTGTGCTTTCCCCCTGATACGGGAAATGCCATGAGAGGCTCATTTTCTCTTTTCTATCCCTCCTGTGCCTGTCCAGCAACCTTCTTAAATAAACTCCAGCATGGCTTATTGGTAGTGTGGTTTGTTCTCTGAGTGCATTAACAACATCCTTCAAATAAGAATTTTATTACTGATTATCACTTATTTTTTATCCAATAGAAAATTCAAAAGTTAGAAACATTAATGAAGAAAACAAAATATTACTTGTGAAAACCACAAGCATGTTTCTCTGTGTCTCTATCTCATTCACACAGACACCCCTCCATATATAAATGTGGTGTGGTCTACAGTGTAATGATGGGGTACAATTATTCTTATTCTTGATTTCTTCAAAATTAATAGTTTTCTTCTATTGGATTGAATTAAAATCATCTTTTAGTTCAAAGCAGAATTCAAAACATGTGAGGCTGTAAGAAATGTAAAAGAAGGATGCCAGATTTACAATTCTTGAACCCAGAAAAAAAAGCTATTTATTTTCTAGCTTAAAATATTTACCCTTAATGCTGAAAGGCATATCCACTTTATTTAATTCTTTATTTCAAATTTTATATTCTTATTAAAAATCATATTAAAATAGAAGATATACATATATATTGAAATTAGAGATAATTTTCTTTCCCAACTTCACTTCTGCAGAATCATTTCAAAGCAATAGTGTCTCAGCCAAGAATAAACGTGTAAACAAACATGGTGAGAAGATTCATTAGTGTTATCTGACTGTGTTGTTGCAAATAAATAACTATAGAAAGTAAAAGCTCTTTACATTTCTATTTGCTTCTTCCTGAAATTAAGAAGACAAAGCTATTCTTGTTAGCATTGCTGACACAAAAAGCTGATGTTGTGTTCAGATTCTATCTGTTGACATAAGTGTTCCAGGTGTCAAGACTCCTAGGAAAAGGCCCAGGCCCTATGATAATCTTTCATTTCTGCTTCCTATAAAGTAATTATAATATACCTTTCTCAGGAACTTTTTAAAGTTATTTGTTAAAGTTTTAATTCATTGATAGTATTTTCTAAATAACTGCATCTACATCTTATTTAACATATTGAGGAACTTGAACTTAAGTTCTGAACAGTTACAGATGCGTGCACACACGTGCTGATGATAAATAAATATCCCACAGAGACTACAGAAAGCCTCAACCAATGAAAATATGGAGTTTGGAATTTAGTCACGATAGCTCATGGAACACTGTGGAAGAGAAGCCAGACATACTGTAAGAGCCAAAAGATCCCGGGGGTTTGCTATGAGATTAAGCTACAATCTCTTATTAACATGATTGCCCAAGTGTGTGCAGAACAAGGATGACACTTGGACATGACGAGGTGGAAGCCCAAAAGCTCTTAAGGTCTAAACCCTACAGAAAGTACTTCAAGCAATGGAGAAAGTGGGAAAGAAGTTCCCCCCCAACCAACAGTACATCAACTGGTCACGTAATGCTAAGCAGTCAGTTCTTAAAATATATACATACATTACATTAAATGCACTTAATGAATTATTTTTAGGAATATATATGGAAAGATATATACATATGTGCTTACACTAAAAGTTAGTGAAAAAAAGAGAAAATGAATTTGAAGGAATGTGGAAATGGTATGTGTGATGATTTGGAAGGAGGGAATGAAAGGGAGATATAATGAAATTATATAATTTCAAAAATTAAAACAACTCAAAGAACATGTAACATTTAATAATATTATTAAAAACTATCTAACTGTAGGCATTTATACACTAACTTCTCTTATCTTCCTAGTGATAGACAAATATGGTATCCTATTAACATTAATGACTGAACTTTACCTGCCATATTAACTTTGACTAGTTTGGGGTTTTACTTTGCAATGTTTCATTCTATGACAATGACATCATACCTATTAATGAGAAAAGATTTTACAGTTTTATAATCATATTAAGAAATAATGAGTTACAAAATTTCTAAGAAGTGGCCCTGATTTATGGTCATAATAAAATTAATTGTGCTCCTAATAATATTTAGGATATGTCTCACACAAATGTACAATTCCAGTAATAGTCAAGTTAGTTTGGGAATTGGGTAATGCCAATCCCACCCTATATTTGACAGTTTCACTTGTTTCTGTTCAATTGTGATCGCCCCCCCATCTTTTTCTTTTAAAAATCTGTTTTGATAAACTTTTTCCTAATTTTGGGAATGGAAATTAATAGTAGTCCATATATATTGTAGTAGCACGATTGAGATTCAGAGCCAAATACCGGCAGAAGGCTGAAATATCAGAGAGAGGAAACACAACAGTCAATTCTCGCCCCGCTGTCTTGCAACTTCCTCAGCCTCGATCCTGGTTGCTTCTGCCTGTCACTTCTGCCAGTCGCTTCAATCTCTGCCTGGTTTCTATGAGCCCTTATATACCCTATCCCATCCAGATTAGAATAAAGGATGTGTAGCCTTGAACTCCCAGAAACAGAAGAAGTTCTGTCTCTGGAGTTGTAGGATCAAGGGTGTAAGTCACCACTCCCAGCTTTCCCTATGCTGAGATTAGAGGTGTGTGTGATTGACTCAGCTGTTTATCCTTGTACTCCAGGATCAAGGATTTCCTGAGCTGTCTGCTAGGATTTGACTGTGTGGTCTCCCTGATATCTGAGGAGATATATATATAAGATATATAAGTCCTTTTTCTCATATATCCCCTTGCTGTCCCTCTCTTCACCCTCCCAATCCCTCCCAGTCAGCCTTCAGCTTCCCTTCTCCCCATCCCTCATCTCCTCTCCAAAAAGGGCAAGAAGTCTCAAGGTGAATTGGCTCAGCATCCACTCCAGGCATGTCTGATTTCCTCATCCCAATGTCAAAAATGGGTTAGGTGTTCCTCTGGAGAGAATGGGCTCCAAAGTGCCAGTCCACACATAGAAACACAATCTGATCCATCTCCTAGAGGCTCCATAAACTGCCTTTGTCAGTGGACAGTTGCCTATCCTTGGAGGGTCTAGTTCATTTTCTTGAAGGTTTCCCAGTGGCTGTTCTTAATTCAATGAGCTCTCTAGAGCTCCAGCCAGCCATCCTTGTGGGAGTTTTCCTCATAAACCTTATCCCCTTATTCATACAGACTCTCCTCCCCTGCTGTCAGCTGGACTAGAAGCTCAGCCCACTGCTCATGTAAATCTGCCTGTACCACTATTCATTGTTACATGTAAGCTCTGTGATGCCATTTGGGGTGACTATTCATTTGATTATAGTAGAAGTCTTGTCTAGGCAACACCTTCACTATTCGTTGGAGTCCTAGACAGGGACATCCTGTGAGTTCTCGTAGGTGAACCTAGTACCTGGTCTTTTTCCAACCCTACGTTGGCTTCCTCTATTAAGATCCTCATCTCTTTTTTTTCTCCCTCCCTGTTGTTCCTCTCACTCAATCATGTCCTTCTGTCATGATTTGTTCCCACCCCTTATTGGTTGTGGCCCCTTATGCTCCTAATTAGCTAGGAAGATTTTCTTTTTCTCTTCGTAGGTGAATCCTCGGATGTCTCTCTTAAATTCCCTCTGATCCCAAGCTTTTCAGGGTTTGTGGTTTGTAGCTTGGGTGTTCTTTGATTTTTGCCTAAGTCTACTAATGAGTACATCTCATGCTTATCTTTCTGGGCTTGTGGATATTCTTCAAATGCAGACATCCTAGTAGTTCCTAGTTTAAGCCATATATTCCATTATTTCAAGTTGACATAAATATAGAAATTAGAAGCTTTCAAACTTAAGTAAAAAGGCAAACAACATATAGTTGGAGAGAAATGTAAACAAATGTCAGCCAACACCAGATAGCACACTGACAAGAGACAAGGAAATGGGACCATAAAAGTCCACCTCATTGAAGTAATGAGTTTACTGGATAGCTTACAGGAGCATGAATAACTGTCATTCAGTCACCAAAAGGCACACGTTAGTCTGAGTGCTAAAGCAGAAGAGCACTTGGATCTTGGGTATTGCTGAGTGTGCAAGGCCCCTGGCTCCTGAGAGAGTCTCTTGTCCTCTGCAGATCTGATTTTCTATATCCCCTTGGATGTATGTGCAAGTGTTGGTTGGTGAGGGACTGGTGGATCAGGGAAGATTCAGAGACTTTCTGAGAGTTGGGAGTTGTGTATTTCTGTCATCTTATGGATCCTTCCTCCATCTTCCTGTTAAAGAGCCTTTCCGGAGGATGAGATAAACCAACATAGGGGAAATTGCTAGTATTATATATTACAATGTATATATATGATTTTTTAAAAAAGAACAGTGATAAGTACTTGGTTTTTATATGTAATTATAAAGTAAAAAATGTGTCAATGCTAAATATGTAGACAGACAATTTTCTACGTACTAATTGTTGAAAATAATTGTGCTCAGAGTTACCTTACTACCTTAAAATGCCCATGTCAGTCACCAGTAGTAGTAAACACATACTAGGAACAGATCTTTTTATGAAAAAGATTCTGAATTTTTTTAAGCTACATTCAATTGAGATAATGGAAGAAAGTCAATCTTTACTTGCCACAACTAAGCCAATTAATAAAGTGTTAAAATAGAATGACACAGCTCTAGAATTGTTGAAAAAATCATGCAATTCATCTTTTAGTTTTTCTTATGAATAGAAACAATACATATGTAACCGGATACTATGAGTTTAAGAACATGCAGCAGAAAATTAAAGTGGCTGAAAATAGATGATAGATATTATATTATTATTGTTATGATTGCTGGATTTCTTGCTTGTACTACTTCACACAGCATAGCAATCTTGCTTTCTGGTATTTTTTACCTATCTGCTACTATTTCCTTTGTTCTTCTTCCCTTTTCCCCCACCCTCTATTTATATATATGCATACATATTCATATATGTACATATACTTTATCATAAACATTTTGTGCAATCAAATGTGTATGAATTTCTTTATCTATCATTTTGAGCTCATATATCAGAACTATCCATATCCTTGTAAGCAAGTCTAGGGAATCTAGCTACTTTCTTCAGTTACATTGGAAATGATTGCCATAAACAAGGTCATTCTGTTCTCTTTTTAATCCACATATCTTATGCATTATTTGGAGGTAACCAGTTGAATGTCTTGCCCCAGAGAAAACATTTTATAGTTTTTTATCAATATATGGAAGGAGAATATTACCATGCTGTGCACTTTTGTTTTATGTATCCCTCAGCACAAAGGAAACTTTTATGATGTTTTGCCATTAATGTGTTTGTTTTAGGAGTGCTTTAGTTCAACAATCATTTTTCTTTCTCCTTTGATTCATAGATTCTCTAAGGCCCTTGCTTCTTAATGCAAGGTATATTGATATACTGATTTAATATAGTAACAGTCTTCATTGAGGTATAGCTCAGTAATGCCATTGGGAGCAGTGAGCCAGCTAAGATGCTTGCAATATTAAAATCAATTAAAATCCCCCCAAAATGTTAAATTGCCTTATATGATGGAATCAATTTGTTGAGTTGGCTATGGAGCAATTAAGGAATAAATAATGGACTGGGATCACATGTTTCTCTTGCCTTTCCTTCTGAGAATACAGCTCTTATAAAATATCTGTTCCTCCTACTGATGACCTAGCTAATTTTTCCTCAAAGTGATTGCCTAGTTCTGCATATACCTATGTGGTTATGCTTTTTTAAGATTCAAAGTTTTAAATGTCCGGGTTAGACACTGTTTCTAGCTTAAAATATTAAAATGATATGACAACATTTAAAACACTGGAATGCAGTTGAATGTAGCAGGGGAGAGGTTTCTCTCCATTGCATCATCAATGAATTCATTTAAACCTGCAAGAGATAAGGTGGAAAATATTTCAAAATGCTTGTTTCAACTTCTTTAAAAATTGAAAAAATTTAAATTGTTAGCATCTCTTTATTTAAATATCTGCAAAGAATTACTTATTAGCATGTGTAGTGGCCATTAGGGAGTCATATGATGGAAGATTAAATAAGTATTTTGAATTCTTAGAATTAAATTGTGTGAAGGTCATATGATATCTGATGTAAGAACAAATGTTGAAATGCCTTAGAAGCTGAGCAGATCAATAGTACAAATAGTAATGATGTGGATGCCTATATAGTTAAGATTATGATAAAGTAGGGTGAGATTTTTTTATTCTTTTTTAAAACAATTATAAAATAAAGTTCTTTTTCCCATATATCCACTTGGTCTCCCTCCCTTCCCCCTCCTAATCCCTCCACCCACCACCCTTCATCTTCCCTCCTCCCCATCCCCCATCCCCTCCCGAAAATGAACAAGAAGTCTCAAGGTAGATCAGATCAGCATCCACTCCAGGAAGGTCTGATTTCCTCATCTGAATGTTAAGACCGTGTTAGGTCTTCCTCTGGAGAAAATAAGCTCCAAAGTGCCAGTCCACACACAGAAATACAATCTGATCCTTCCTCGTGAGGTTCCACATACTGCCCAAGTCAGTGGACAGCTGCCTGTACTTGGAGTGCCTAGTTTCTTTTCTTAAAGGTTCTTCAGTGATTGTTCCTAATTCAATGAGCTCCCCAGAGCTCCAGCCAGCCATCATTGTGGGAATTTTCCTCATATACCCTTACTCTTATAGAGTCTCCTCCCCTGATCTCAGCTGGACCAGGAGCTCGACCCAGTACTCAGTCATGTATCTCTACCTTAACCTCTCTGTTCATTGTTGGATGTAAGTTCTGTGATGGTACTCAGGGCAGCTATTCATTTGATTATAGGGGAAATCCTGTCTAGGCAACACCTTCACTATTGGACGAAGACCTAGCCAAAGAGAAAATAAGAAGATCTTCTTAGCTAATTGGTAAGATAAGAGATTGCAACCAAGAAGGTGTGGAAACAAATCATGAGAGAAGGAGATGGTTGAGTGAGAGAAGCAACAAGGAGGGAAAAAAAGAGAAGAGGTGGAGCTCTTAATTGAGGAAGCCAATGTGGGGTTGGAAAAAGACCAGGTGCTTAGGGTACCCTATAAGAACTCACAGGTTGAGAATTTTTAATGTGATAGAAGTAGAGCTAATTTTTCATATAAAAATCTCATGGTGGTGTACTTAGAGTAGGCAGAAATGTAGACTATACTTTAATGTTTACTGAAAAGAATATGGGTTACTTATGTATAACGATAATTACAGAAAATATGCATCATTTGTGAGAATAGTTTCAAGTGTGTGTTAATGACAAAAGTGGCTGGAGGCTATTTTCCTCTAATTTATGTGTTCATCATCTGAAAATAATGCTTTTGCATTGCAGTTGAAGAAGAAGAAAAAAATCTATATAAACATTTGCTTCTATTTCTTTTCCACTCTGAAACTATATATATAGAAAATGTCAGTGTTATACTTAATGGCAGGTCCAATGCCCAGCAGGAGATGGCAAACATAAAACAAATTCAATATTTTTCTTTTTCTTTCTTTCTTTGTCTCAGAAGTCCTTATTTTTTTAAGATTATAGATCTGTTTATACATTGCAGTTTTTCTATTTTGGGGGAATTCAACATTTATCTTTACTACTATAATTACTTTATATTTCAATTTGTTTTCAAATTAGAAAGAGAAAGAAATTTATGAAATTTCTTAAGTTGAGAAATGGGGAGGATCTGGGATGAATTAAGGAAGGAAAACAATATCAGAATATATTTTGATATTTTATATATTAAAATACAAAAATATTTTCAATTATAAAATAACTCTTAAAAGAAGAGAAATAAAAGTAAATGTCCATTTTATTTCTTCTTTATGTAGTCAGATTAAGTTGGAAAGAAATATTTTAAGCCATTGCACTTTGACTAGATATTACTGATGCACAATTATAGGTCCATTTGTGGGAATGTCTGCTGAAAGAATTGAATGGGATTAGTGAATCGAGAGGGTTTGGATTTGTTCTTAAAGCTGGTGGTAGTATTCATTTAGCTGGAACCCTTATGGAATAAAAACCAGGAAAATGGTCAAGCACAGCTGTGCACAGAAATCATAGTCTTCGTGAGCTGCCATCGTTTCGACACATAATCTCATATAATTGCATCTTCAGTCAGACTCATCACCCTTTGTGTAGACTTGCAGTGCACACTCCCCAGGGTCTGACAGGCTTGACACAGAGACCCAGGCGGCATCAATCATCTCCTTTCACAGGGTTCTCACTGCTTTCCTTGGTTCTACAAACTGTACAGGGTTGTTGTAGCACTATAATCATTGTGTGTGTGTGTGTGTGTGTGTGTGTGTGTGTGTGTGTGTGTGTGTAAATTCCAGGATTCACTTGTTTTCAAAGAGTGACTTGCAGAAAGTGTTTCTTTTAATCTATTATATACATTCAACCTTTCAAACTGAAGTCATCAGGCTTGATAGCAAAAGCTTTTATCATATTTTGCTCCATATTTAATCTATTGCTACCTGTATTCTTCTGTATTTGGCAAGTCAATTTGCAGGTACAATAACTTATCCATCTTTATTTTGTAAATATTTTAAAACTGTGACTTATCACAAGTATTTTCTTTAAAAAAGACTTAAATGATAAAGAATAGAAAATAAAAGAATGTAATTCAGGCTGAAACTCAGAGGAAGATTCTGCTATCATGCCTAGGCTTCACTGATTACTAAGTTGACTTATGGCAATCAATTTAATTTTTATTGTGATTTGTAGTATAATGCACAGTCTTTCTTGCATTCTTTAAAGGATCTAACTAATTCAAAGATGAAAAAAAAACAAATAATATTTGCATTACAGAACAATTTAGCCTGTGGTATGTAATACATTTGATAGCAATACCACAAGGTGTTGAAAGAATTACTTTGTTTCAAGGGTGTTGTTCAATGATGCCTAGCTCTGTCTATTACTTAATCAGGCATAGAAAAAATCAAGAGAATATTGAATAGATTAATATATTTCTCCTCTTCCACTGATAAACTTTTGTGCTACTGATACATTTCTTTAAATGCAAACAGCAAACAATTCCTTAATATACAAAATTAAATAATGTTGTGACAACATGAAATTGGCAGACTAACATTTCTGGTAATTCTCTAAGCAATTGGTTTATTATGAATCATTAAAATTTAATCAAAACTGGAACAATGTTTATGAAAATTCTTGACTAAAGTTAACAAAATTAAAATTGAAAGCTTTAGAGGACCATGGCCTTTTATTTCTTATTTGATCATTACATTATCATGACTCAATGTGTTAATGTGTTTAGCTCAGTCTAGAAAGTTTACAATATTCTTTGTAAAATACAACTTTATGATTAATGTATGGACAAATTACCAAGAAATAGTATTATAAAATTAATTTAAAAGGGCCCTATGTGTTGGCAATGTGGCTAAAGTTCTCTAAATTTATACACTTGAGATATATTCCCAGGATATACTTGGTAAAAGAGAGAAACTAACGTTTTCTTCACAAGTGTGTTGTGTCCTATACTGCCCAAAACACAATTAAAAATGCAAAGAGAATAAAAAAGGTATGTTTCAAAAAGAATTCTACTGTGAAATCTACATTTTCATCAGGATCTCAAAGATTTCTTGTCCCTTTCTCATGCAAAAGCAAGAATCAAAACTAAATAACAACAATTAGATGACAAGGTGTATTGTATCATACAAACACTAAAAGCATATCATTTAGTGACAGAAAAATATTGTACAACAGATAATAGTATGTTCAAACACCCCAGGGGAAAATACTGAGGTATATCTCCAAATCTGCCATACAGATAACTGATCTTCATTTGAATATCATTTCACACTTTGGAATCTAGATGAAACACAAAAGAATGTGATTGTGTAATTATGTCACTGTTAACAGAGAAATCGCACATGACTGTGTCTCCATAATGTTTCTCCAGAAAGAAAAACTATGAAGATTCAAAACCAATATCAATTTGTTTTTCATATTTTGAGGCTAACTTGAACACAGGTAGTAGTGAAATAATAAAAAAGCCAAAGGTATCCTCAGTTCCTCAGTTCTTATGTGAAGTAAGTTCACTCTTCTCTAGCCATATACAGTACCTGCTTTCTGCTCTTTTTTTTAGTGTTTATGGTGGTTTGAAAAAACATTCCCAAAAGAAGTGGCATTATTGTGATGTGTGGCTTTGTTGAAGTTCTTATGACCTTGTTGGAGAAAGTGTGTCACTGTGGAAGTGGGCTTTGAAATCTTATACATGCTTAAGCCACACCCAGTATCTCAGACCACTTTTTATTGCCTGCATTTGAAAATGCAAAACTCTCACCTTCTTCTCAAGCCCCATGTCTGTCAGGATGCTACCCTGCTTCCCACTGTGGTCATAATGAACTAAATCTCTAAAAATATAAGCTGCCATAAAATTAGTTTTCCTCTATAAGAATTGCTATGGCCATGGTGTCTCCTCATAGCAATAGAACCCTTACTAAGAGTACTCTTGTAACTTATTAATAAACTTTCCTAATTTTACAATATTTACCTTTCTCACAGTATGATATTCATATGCCCTGATACAAAGTACATTACACTATCATGTCTTTTTCTCTTATTCATCTGTGTCTGCAACTCCAAATTCCACAGCAAGCTTCTGAAGGTAGACGTATATTTTGCTTTTTTCATCCCCAAATTAATATTGTTTGTTGTTATCTGACCTGGGGAAATTCACTAAGATGGCAGAAAAAATGAAGAAGCAAGTCGACCTTGAAGTGGGTGAAGAAAAATATGTTACTTCAGTGAATTTAGAATCAAATTACCAAACAAGGATGCTATCTATGTTCCCCTATTAGAAGGACTTATAATGAACTTGGGGACAGAAACAACAGCCATATTGTTATACAATTGAGTTCTGTTCTTGCAGGGGATAAATTTTTAGTTCTTAGCACTCATTTCAAGGTAGTAGAATCCACCTATAATTCCAGACTCAGGGGATGTGATGTCATTTTCTGGACTCTACATGCACAGACGCATATACACACACATACACATGCAGAGGAGGTAAGCTCTGTTTCCTTCTTATAGTAAATAAAACATCAATAAAAATAGAACTGCAAATATTTCTATGCTGTATAGTTCTTAGATTATATATGGTCATAAGTATATAGCTATGTCACCACATATTTCTATTTTTTTAAGCATTTGAGGAATCTTCAAATGTGTTGTTGTCTAATTTGTATCCTTACCAACAGTGAATAAGATTTCCTCTGTCTTCATACCCACTTCAACATTTATTGCCAGATTTCTTGATGGTAGCTATTCTGACTGAGATGAGGTAGTATCTCAGAACAGTTGAAATAATAAACATATATGACATGTTGTATTATTTAGCTCTAAAGAAAGATAAAGCTACACAATCTGGAAGATAATTGATAAAATTAGAATACTTAATACTTTACAAATTCACACAATCTTTAAAAGAAAGGAAAAGAGCATGTTCTCCCTGAAATGTTGATTTTAGCATAATATATGTTTATATACATATATATACATGCATGTGAGTATAAGATAATATGTAGAAAACATACTCAAAATGAGTAGATACAAGAGGATAAGAAAGAACTGAACGCAGGTAGTAGACACTTGAGTATTGAAAGAGGACATAGTGTTAGATGCTTTATATTTTTAATTCTGACAAAGATTGTTGTTGGTAAATAAGTCATAAAAATATATTTGATGGTAAATGTGTAGAATCAGAGGTGAAGCTCTGAGATTCACAATGGACAACATACCAAGTATACAGAAATATATTGAGGTCTATAAACAATGAATCCATTTAAATTATGTTTTGTTATTTGCACATTCTTTAGGATTGAGTGTTAATAAATAAAAGAACAACAAAATTAATCTAAAAAGAAATTCATTATTTCAAAATTAATAATGAAAGTCTTTACAGATAATTGAATGAATTTAAAAACCTATACTTATTTGGCCACCCTTTACTTTATAACATGAAGAAGATCCTATTTTTATACCTCCTATTAGACATTATACTCAGGCATTGGTGAAGAGATTCTGAGAATTAACACTCTTATATTCAGACATATATTCCTCTTTGACTGTGTAAAAAAACAACTTAAAATCAAACAAACCTGAGAATAATATCAGATTATGTATAAAACATGAAAGTTTACCATAGTAGGTGTCATACATGCGTCACTTTACTATCTATTATTAGTACTTCATTACTGCTCTGAAAACTTTTGATTACATAATTTCATACCTTTGGCAGTATTGTACAGTACTAAATTCTCACTTTTAAAAGAGTACAGAATTGATCTCATTGATCACCAGTGGGAGAATCTGAGGATGAAGTAGAGACAGAGACGAGTGGTGAATATCCTCTTCCCAAGTATTTCAACATCCAGTTCAATATACAGCTGCAACTACAATTGGAAAGGAAAGAGAAAGAAAATGCAGCAGGCAATTGGCTGCTAGGATCTCAGATGGCAGAATGAAGACAATGGAGAAAGTGACCTACAGACATTTCTGTCTGCAGCTGTCAGATACACAGCCACTGTTTCTGACACTTGCTCATCACTGACCGACACACAAGCCCAAATTAGAAACACAATTGATATTGATAGTGGCTGACTGGGGAAGAGAAATTGTACTACATGCAACAAATGATGAAGAAATTAAAGGCACTGCCCCATCTCACTCTGCTGAGCTGCACACTGTCTTACCAGAAAAGTAGTCTTTTGATCAACAGCCTGGAGTGGATGTTGAACTAAGCTACCTAGGCACCTAGGGACCTCCTGCCCTTGCTGGGGAGGAGATAAAGTGATGGAGAGAAGAGTGACTGGGAGGGGTGGGAGTCTGAACAAGGGGATACATGAATGAAAAAAATCTGACTTTATTCATAAAAAAAGAAATCTATTCAAGGTTCTTCTGTTACTTCTTATTTTTATAGTTTCTTGTTCTCTAAAAAATGATATAAATATATCATTGTAAAAACTACTGGAAGTTATAGTTAGCAATCACTATATTTATTTCATCAAGTCCATCTGCACGAACAGGAGAGGGAATCATACTATTTAAGCTATTTCTCTGTATTTCCTCTAAAGTTATATATTTATCATAAGCAAATGTATCAGAAGTCAGCAGCCAGCCAGCTGTGAGATGGGCATAAACAGCCAATCACATCTTGTTAACATAATGTAAAATATTTTGTATTTTAGTCAGAAGTGACACAATTTTAATAGTACCAAAATTTACTCCAGGCACCTTTGGCTTAATGTATTATGGAACTGTAAAAGATGCTAGTGAGTTGCCTCTCTGCGTAGGGGACATTTACTGAAAAGCAGTTCTCAACTGTACTTCTCTACACACAAAGTCACCAAGAAAGCAGAGGAGTTCACAAACAACCCCATTAAATAAGACAGCAAGTCTAAGTGGCATGCAAAGCTATTAAACTTACCAGATTGGTTCATAATAATAAGAAGCATATTTCACATCTGTTGCACAGTACAGAGCTTTTAACAAGTAACAGGCACAATGCACTGGTACATAGTTGCTGTTCCCCCTCAGTATATCACTGTCAATGGCAATGCTGTCTCAAAAGAAGCACTTATCTCATACACTTTATTGCTTGATAGCTTGCTGATTGCTTTTACAAAGCAATAAATTGATGGCCTGATTCAGCACTGACATTAGGTTATGTTCATTTTCAGTGATTGATGCTTTGAATTAGAACTCTTTTATTCTTTTCCACTCTAGAGTATGAAATTCTAAGCAGCCTTGTCGATGTCACACACAAAGCCACATAACTAATGCCAAGTAAGCTGTCTTTATTTACTTAAATTACCAACAGGCTTTATCTTTAATAACGTGTTTATAATTAATGTTTTAATATCTCCATTTCCAATTAAATTGGCTAATTTTTAAACTTGAAAAAATAAGGGAGTGATATCATTAAATTTACTTGTCTTTCAAAGCAGATAAAGAGAAGTATAAAAAAATCACAACATATAACAAGTTACTTAGCTAATATGAATAATTTAATACTTTCTAGTTCAATAGATAACTGCTATCATTTTGATTAAGTGGAATAATTATTTGACTTATAATTTTAAAAATAGAAACAGAACTGTGATGACAAAAATCAAATGATACAATAGATACATATTGCTTCTCTATATTTTTACTCTTTATCAAAAAAACTCAGCATAGTATATTAATATTAACCAAAATTCTATAAAAGAAAAATGAATACTAAGATTTCAAAACATAAAAAAATGACAGAAACATTTGTTTTAGACCTGAAAGTCAAACAAGAAGCAATTGGTGTACAACTACTCAATTTCTCAAGATCAGCTTGTATTTGAGCAGGATTTCCTTCCAAAAGAACAAAAAAAAAAAAAAAAAAAAAAAAGACTTCATGGTCATCACATCTGGTGGAATATATTTTTATGAATGAATTCTAAAAACAGAACTTCAAACTAGGAAAATAATCAGGCTCAAAAAGACAACATTGTTGAGGTTTAGAAAACCTGAAATTCTAGTTTATAGCATTTATACTAGAGCTTCCTGCCTGTGAGTCCCATCAGTAATTTAAAATGGAACATCTTCACCACATAGATGTAGGTTGTTCATTTACTTTTATCCTTTTATCCATCCCTTCTCTCTTATGCAAAAGTAAAATCTTGTATGAGATCATAGTCATGAAACAGGTATAAAAATGGATTGATTAAAATATTTGGTCTCAGCAAAGGTAAGTCTTTCAAGTTTCTGACTTTATTGGGCAGCTAAACATACTTACATGAGTAAAAGTTTTATGAGTTGCAAGAAAAGCTACATTTATACTTTTTTATGGTTAAAGTTGGGCAGTACAGAAATTTCAGCAAAAGTTTTATTTATTGTAGCCTAAAATAGAGACAGATGGCCACAGTCTGAAATTGTAATGCTAAGTCCTCAAACACATGCAAAAGCAGCAGAAACATACTACATGTACAATGAGGCAAAGAACCTTTAAAGCCCACCCCACTTCCCCAAACAGTGCCACCAGCTGGGTCTCAGGTATTCAAATGCCTGAGTCATAGCAGCAGTTATTTCCTGTTCAACTCATCAGATGGAATAAATAATATTCTCTCACTCACCTTTTCTATCATTCTCTGTATCTTTGTGTTGTATATGCAGCTGTAAGCATGCATTGTGTGCAGAGTTCAACGGATGATGTTGCAACCTGTCTTATCATTCAGGATTACTTCCTTGAGGAAGGGTTTCTCATTGAACCTAGAGCTAGGATGTTAAACAGAAAGCTCCATCAATGCTCCTGTCTCTGCCCTGAACAGCACAGAGTTACATGAGAACATGATCATAACAAGCTTTTGCAGTGCGTTCTGAGATTTGAACTTGGATCTTTGTTATTAAGCAATGATCACTCATATCTGGGTAGCTATATCTGTAGCCCAACAATGTTTCTAATAACTAGCAAAAAATCATACTTTCTTTCAAGAAAAGACTAAAATTAGCAGTGTAGCTCACAAACAATAGAGATGAGCATTTTAATACGAAAATATTGTTTAGTGTTGATTACCTGATAAAGGAAGGTACATATGTGAAATTAATATTCTGAGAAGGAGATTTACTAGAATAAAACAAATGTTCAAATAGATCATATATTTGTTTTCCATTGTTTCTCATGTCAACTATTGATATTTAAAAATCTATAGTCCAATTCTGGCACTCGGTCTTGTGTGCCTCCTGTCACCAAGAACCTATGAACACCTGATCTTTGACAAAGAGGCCCAAAACATTCAATGGAAAAAAGATAGTGTATTTGACAGGTGGTCTTGGCATGGCTGGATGGAAGTGTGTGAAAGGATGTGAATGGATCCAAGCCTATTACCCTGCACAGAACTCGAATCCAGGTGGATCAGGGACCTCAACATAAACCTAGCCACTTTGAACTTGATGGAAAGAAAGGTGGGAAATACACTTCTACGAATTGGCACAGGCGACCACTTCCTAAATATAACACCAGTGGCACAGACACTAAGATCAACAATTAATAAGTGGGATCTCCTGAAGCTGAGAAGCTTTTGTAAAGCCAAGGACACTGTCAGTGGGACTAAACAACAGCCTACAGAATGGGAAAAGATTTTCACCAACCCTACAAGTGATAGAAGATTGATCTCTAAGATATATAAAGAGCTCAAGAATCTATAGCCCAGAAACTTGAATAACCCAATCAAAAAATGGGGTTCAGAACTAAAAAGGGAATTCTCAGCAGAAGAATTACGAATGGCTGAAAGGCACTTTAAAAAGTGCTCTTCATCTTTAGCCATCAGAGAAATGCAAATCAAAACAACTTTAAGATACCACCTGACACCTGTTAGATTGGCTAAGATAAAAGACACAGATGACAGCCTGTGCTGGAGAGGGTATGGAGCAAGGGGAACACTCCTCCATTGTTGGTGGGAGTGTAAGCTTGTTCAGCCACTTTGGAATGCAGTACGGCAGTTTCTCAGAAAACTGAGAATCAATCTCCCCAAGGACCCAGCAATACCACTTCTCGGTGTATACCCAAAAGATGCACAGTCATATCCCAAAGGCATTAGCTCAACTATGTTCATAGCAGCATTACTTGTAATAGCAAGAACCTGGAAACAACCTAGATATCCCTCAACTGAATAATGGATTAACAAACTGTGGTACATCTCCACAATGGAATACTACTCAGCAGTAAGAAAAAATGATATCCTAAAATTTGCAGGCAAATGGATGGGCTTGGACAATATTCTCCTGAGTGAGGTATCACAATCTCAGAAAGATAAGCAGGGGATGTACTCACTCATTATTGGTCTCTAAACAAACAAACAAGAAAAAAGCAAAGCATGCCCAAGCTGCAAACCACAACCACTGAACAGTTTGGAATCAGAAACACCCTGGACTGACTCTTTGGATCCCACTCCACCTAGAGGAACACCTGACTCACTCTTGAGGGAGGGGGGGACAAAACTGGATTTGCCAGGAGTGGAGACTGAACTAAGCAATATTGGGTCAGTGGGATCATGGGACTGTCTGCTGCCTGACCAGGGAGGGAATGGGGAGTTGAGGAGAAGAAAAAATGACCTGATGTGGCCGGAGGGGGAAGGGACATTGAATAATGATATACAGGGATAGAAAGCATGACTTCTTTGTTAATAATAATAATAATAATAATAATAATAATAATGATAAGTATACAGGAAAAAAAGAATTCACAACAAGTATGTATTTGAGTATGTGTATATCACGTATATACTTATGGCTACAGAATGCTTATGCATAAATAAAACGAACTTAAAAATAAAAAAAAATCTATAGTCCAACATTTTTTAGACAGTTCTGAGAAATTGAGTTTCTGAGAATAATATAGTTTGTGTATATTTAAAATTATATAAAATAATTTTTTATATAATTCATGGAAATTTGTATTTTTGTGTATGAGCTTGTGGCTTAACTATAATTTTCAAATTTCATCTATTTGATATGGTGGTCCATTAACCATTATTTATTACTTCTTGTTTTTAATATGCTTTTGTTTATTCTTTGAGAATTTTACACTTGTATTTAGTATTTTTTTTTAAAATTGACTCCTCAGTTATTTCCTTCCCAAACTACTCTCTCACACTGCTTTCACTCTATTTCCCTCCAGTGGGAGCATGGCTGCTACGTCCTAGTAATTTATTACTTTTTAATTCACTACTTTAAACAGTATAGAACATTAACAAAATCTAGAAGTTTAGCACCACTTTTCTGGGTACTGTGGTATAAAAAAATCTATATAGATCAAATGGATTCACATATCTCAAATATAAATAATTTAGGTGTTACATATAACACATACATATGAAATATAGAATTCTCATTTTAAAACAAGTCTTTGTATCGCTTGTATACAAAATTTAAAAAAATCACAAAATACTTTATTGATTTAAAACGTTAATATTATAGAGTCAGCATGTGTTGGTGGGAACAGTTATGAGTCTAGCAAGATGAGCGTCTAACTTTGTGAATATGTTTTTGACGTCATCAGCAGATAACTCCTTGATTCTCTGATTTTCACAATTTTACAACCCTTTCCTATGGTGTTTTCTGAGTCTTAGGTGCAAAGATATTTTTAGATTCACCCAATAGGACAAAGCTTCACAAGTCTGCACATAAAATATATTAATAACCTAGAATTATTTAACATGAGACATGTCTGCTCCTGCAGCACCAATCTACTCTCAAGAAGATATTGGGCACTGAGGACACTCCATTTGGACATTGTTTTTCTTTTGGCAAAACTGGCCTATGAGACAATAAACTGCCCTTGTCATGACTGCTGAAATTGGACTGGATCCACATTATCCACTATAGACAAGCAGGGTAAAAAGAAAATTGAATGCTGAACTTTGCCAGGAGAGGGTAGGAGAGTCCTGAAATTTTTCTGCAAAAAGGGTCTGTCAGATATCCTAGGCCTATAATAAGCCAAAGTTGGTAGCGCCAATGTTACAAAGAAACCTTGGAAGACTATCCACACAGCTAGCTGTTTTTAGCTAGTTAAAGAATAGATAATATAGTTACAATCTTATCAAATCTTAGCTATAGACAAACTTAATACATAGCTTAGATTCTTCAGGAAAGAATAATTATTGTAATAGTCTCTTAAGAATTGTCTATTACCTATGATCTTGATTTCTAGAATATGTTTCTTACTTGATAATTGTTCCTGTCATATATAATTTTTACTTTTGTTAAGAGTATTATCATTCTCCATTCTGGATAACACATGCTAATATTTCTTATATATAGATTTTACTAGGTTAAGATTAGAATCTTTCTTTTTATTTTAGACAAAATTGGGGAAATGTTATGGTACTAACAATTGTCCTAATGATCAATTAATTGTATAGAACATTTTGGCCTTATGACATCTTAAATATTATGGGGAATGTCATACATTCTACTTGGTAGTTAGGACAGGAATAAGTGGTAGAGAAGTGTGGCTTACAGTTTGGTTAGCATTGCCTTGGGACAGAACAACCAAACAATGACAGCCCAATCAGCAGTAGTGTGGTGGAAATGTTCTCTTGTATGCTGTAAATAAAAGACTGGTTTGGCCTATGTAGAGCACTGTAGAAGTGGGTGGAGGATCAGAGCACAGGCAGGTAGAGAAGGGTGAAGTTAGTCAGTCTCCATCCGACCCCCGAAGAAGACAGACATGTAGAGGTACTCGCTCAGCCATGGGCTGAGGCATGTGGTGGGAAGATAAATAGAAATGGGTTGAATTAAGATGAAAGAGCTAGCTAGTAATGTGCTTAAGATATAGGCCAAACAGTATAAAGTAATATAAGCGTCTGAATCATTTCTTTGGGGGACAAAATCCGCTGAGGACCAGGTTCCAAACAACCGCACATGCCAGGTTACAAAACCTCCGGACCCAAAAGGGCCCAGGGGGAAAAACTTTCTACAACACAGTAGCATCTACCATGTTCTGTGCCATGAATGTACCTTATAAATCTCATTTCTTAATAAATCTTACATGACAGCTTACCTTAATGTCCCTCACTAAGAAAATGTCAACAATGTTTCATGTTTCACTATAAAATTCTGAATGACTCTAAAGCACTGTTTTAGGATATTGAAAATGATGTACAACAAATTAAGTATGGTTGTGACTCCTTTGCAATTTTCAGGGTTAATGAAGAGCTCAAATAGATCTTAAGGAGCCCTGCTTGTAGAAAATATCCAAGAACTAGCAAATAAAATTTTGAACTTCATGATAGACATCAGAGATGTTTGCCTCTCAGATTCCTTTTATACTCATGTTATCTATGAGAGGGGAATGGGATGCCCGAAGAGGTCGCTTCTTTGTTACCTAAGAAACCAGGCTAGGCTGCATGGAGATTTTACACTCAGATAACATATCAGAGAAAGCTATGCTGCATGGAGAGTGTACTTTTATTTAATAAACATTGATCAATCCTCCCCTTTCCATTCTCCTTACTATTTTCTCCATAATCTTACTCTCACCCCCTTGCTTTCAAGTATTATGATGTAATCTTTTTTATGTTCTGCATATAAGTAAATAAAACTGTACCATTATCCCAAAGTCACCAATGCCATATATCTGGAAAGACGAACACTGGCTTACTTATCTAAATGATTTCCACAGCATCCAGAAAAGCACATGTTCAATAAAATTTATTTGTAGGTAATAACAAAAGCCAGATCCCCCTGTGTGCTCCTTATTATTATAGGGGGTATATAACTAAACAGGAAATTTCAAAGAGAAAACAAATGTAGAAGGAAATTAGTAACTGTTTGGCATTTTTATTCTTTCACAATTTTTTTCTTTGTTCTACAACTGATATCACTAACATCTCAAACATTAAAGTATAGAATTTTAAAATACATATTTGGAGTCAAAGGATATTAAGACAAATTATAGCCTGGTGATTAGTTATTATTTTCACAGATAAGATCATTTTAGAGTAAACATCAAACCTATGTATTTTTAAAAAACTTTTTTATTATTAATATTTGTTAATTTTATTTTTTCAGATTATAATATATTAACTACACTATTTCTCCCCTTCCTTTTTCTTCTTCCACACTGTAGCATATACTGTTCCTTGCTCTCAAATCTGAGGACTTTTTTTATTAATTGTCACTTGTTATAAATTGTAACTGTTTCTTAGGTACAGCAAAAATAAATTAGCATTAGTAAAGGTCTGTAAATAGACGGGAAAGATGAGCCATAAGGACTCAGGAATAGAATGAGGTTTTTGACACAGTAATATTTGTATAAAAGAGGGAGGAAAAAGATGGAGCTGAGATACAGCTGCTGCCTGCAATCAGACTGCCTCAGTCTGGGATTGTGTGCCGCCTGGCATGGCTGATCAATACTCCACAAAATGAACCCTGGTCTGAGAGAAGCTCCTAACATGAACGTGCAAGTTAGGGGTGGACGTTCATGTTTCTGAATTCTGTTATCACCTTGGTTTCCCTGTGTCACACATCACAATCAATCTTACAGTCACTTTTGTATATTTCTCTATCATCTCACCTAGATTGCTGTCTCTAGGAGGGCATCCTTTGAATTTTTCATCATTTTCTCCCCTTCGTCCTTAGGCAGAGCACTTTGACCAGTGGATTCTTAAACAAGGCAAGTGGAATAAATGCATGATAAGGAAGAATTGAATAGATGAGAGGATTTGCTCTTGAAACAGTTGAGTGTTTGAAGAAGCTGGCAAGCTGCTTCAAAGTCTTTAAAGTTGCATGTGATTTGATATGCTTCACCCATGATCTAACCCTCACAGAGATCAAACACTTAATTCCATAAGTCAAGAAAACTATGAAATGGACTGTTTCTGAATGCATTTTAAAACATTGAAGCAACATATCTTAACTAGTGTGCAGAGTGTGTGTTTAAATTCATTACTTTCCACAAAGAAAAAATATAATGCATAGAAAGGCAGAGAGAGTTTCATGGTAGACTCAGATTCTTTACATTTATCTTAGTGAGTTTCATGAATCTATAAATAAGTAATACAATTTTAGTGAATTTAATTTATTAAGTGTTTTAGTAAATAATCACATTTAATAAATAAAACACAAGTAATGGTTTGGCTTTAAACAAGGACTCCATAATAGTAAAAAATATAAAATAAAAATAATTGTATTACACTATTAAATATATAATATATGTAACAAAACAAAGTATGAAAATTTAGTGCATAGGTAACAAATTTATCTGAATTGGTACAAATACTGTGTGTGTGTGTGTGTGTGTGTGTGTGTCTGTGGTTTGTGTATTTTTGAGTAGAAACATGTGCTTGAAAAATGTGCTTGATGAGAGATTGATAGTGAAACTAGAATCAAGCAGTTTTTTCAACTGTTTATGTTCATTACATCTTGAAATAGATCCTCAGTGAGTGACCTTCAAACTTATCTTCTGGCAAGATTGTTTGGTCAATCCCAGGTCGTCATATCTCTGCCATCAACTCCAGGCACTGAAAGTACACACATGCACTCCATGACCAGCATCTACCTGAGTATAGGAATACAAACTTAGATCCACAGGCTTGAACAACAAACATTTTAACCACTGAATAATCCTTCCAGACAATATTGTCTTAAAATTTAAAAGAAAAATATTTAATTTGTCCTAATATATGAAAACCTATAGACCTGACTACACAAAAATATTAGAACCATATTGTATACAAACATTTACAATTAAATTTTATTTGCTTAAGAAAATTTTCTAACATTTATTTTTTATTTTAATATGGCTTTATTTTGCACAGGATTTTTTTTACGATATTTTATCTGACTTTAAAGTTACAATTCAAGAAAAGTGATGTGAAGAATTTGAGGAGGCAAGGGCAGTTATATAGAAGATTTTTGAGAAAGGAAGAGTGAAGAAGAAAATGATGTGAGCTCCATTATAACCTCAAAAGGGAGAGTAGTTAAAATAAAAAGTTAAAGAGAAAAACATGCAGCATGTAAAATGTACTTCTTCTTCTTGTTGTTAAATTGTAATCATTTTATAATTCTCCAAAGAAAGTTTGTATCAAAAACTCACAATTAAATGAATAATAATTAGGTTTTGTTTCAAAATATGATATTTTTCTTGGTCTTAGTCACTGTATTTATTGCTTACTATAATCATTCACATTCAAACATTTTTATAGACCAAATGTGTGCTAATTATTTTTTATTCTTAGTTTAGTAATGTATTTGTATTGTAAGTAGTTATGGATATTCAAGTTTGAAACAGCAAATTATGTAAAAACTGACTATGTGGTGATATATATTTAATATATTTAGTCTTGAATATCTGAGGAGAATCAACCACAAAGTCATTAGTAATAAGCCTGAGTTACTAGTCAAGCAGTATCCCAAATATATTTTCAGAATAAGTACAGGAATTATCCCCACTGCATGAATTCCTTTTTATCCTCTGGCATCTTTTGTGATAAGATTTTTTTTTGTTAAAAATATTACACATATATTTTCTCTATATAAGCCTTAATATTTAGTTTCCTTTACTTCTCTGTATAGGCCTACAGATACATTAAGGGTCTGACCAATAGGCAATGCTACTGACTTTTTTAAAATGTTTAACAAGATGCATTCATGGAAAGGCTAAATGTTTCCTTACATTATGAATGTTCTGAAGCTTCTTAAGAAACACTTTTAAAAGTAGATGCATTTTTGAGACAGCACAGCATGTCAATTAAAAGATGATTCATGATATTTTTTCACTTGTACAGCAATCAAAATGCATTTCCTTTTATCCAACTAAGACACTACTTATCGGACACTAGATTTAGCCAAAAAGAATAATGAATAAGAGAAAGAAGAGAGAAGAAAGAAGGAGAGAGAGAGAGAGAGAGAGAGAGAGAGAGAGAGAGAGAGAGAGAGAGAGAGATTTTCTGAATTTTCTTTGTAGTAGTAGTAAATGATACCTCTGAACCCTATGTGCTTTAGTGCACTGACTATAGTAGGCGTCATTCACTCACGGATTCCTTTTTCAGGCAATGCCTGTACATGTTCACCTAACAGCTTATGATGAAAGGCTGTACTAAGTAAACCTGAAAATCCCCCTTTAAGCTGACAAGAAACTTAAAGAAACTGAAAGATGATTCGTTGCTCACAGCATGATCTTTTATTTTCAAGAGAGTGAAGAGTTCTGTCTCAAAATAAAGGCTGTAAATTTGGAGGGGAAAAATGTTAAGAAAAGAACCAAATACTATGAAATAACTTTTCAACCATGATTCTCTCAATGATTATCTTTATCTATTTTTTACTATAATTTGATTCATTTTTTTTTTTTTATGTTGGGCTGTTGGAGGATTTGAAGCCTCACTGGGCCTCTTCACTGCTCATTATAAGATCTGATGCTGCATCTCTGTGATTTCAGAAAGTTGGTTTTCATGTACTGCCTGAAATCTGTAGTCTCAGAATTTTCCAGGCTGAGGAAAGATAATGGCGAGTTCAGCCCAAGATTAAAGCAAATAGTCATTTACTAGCTTAAGATAAACAAACAAAAATTACTGAAAACTTAAAAAAACAAAAATGTTAAACTGTAGAGAGCACTGTATATAGAAAATAACTTTTTCCTCTGCCACAAATCCATTATCATAAAAAATCCCAAGCCCATCTTTCTTTTTTTGATAGCCATTTTCTAGACAGCCTAAGTGTTGTACATATTCTTGGTCTCTGTATTCCTTTATCCCCACATGCCACAGTCTGCTTATTATTACAGTAAAATATAGGTGTATAGAGTCTTAAAATCTGATAAGCTTTGATTTAAAAAAAAAAGTAAATTTTTTTTCTTAGGAGCTTATTGTCTTAATATCATCTTGACATGAATTTATTAAATACTATGTAAATTAGTCTTTTTACAAAATATCCCACACCCACTTAGAGTATGTCTACATGAGAAAAGAGGCTGTCAATGTCATACATCCCCCAGGAGTGAAAGGAGGATTGAAGCAGCTAGGGCATAGCCTGGTCCAGTATCTAGGTGTGAGGTACTGTGCTTATCTTAATTTTCTCTGTGTCTGCACAAGTTTACTCTAGTTAGTTCTGTAACTAACTAGACTAAACACACCATCAAGTTTTAGGATTGAACTTTGACAAAAAATTCTCCCAACTTTTCATATTGGGCTGTGTTTATTGTATAGTGAATGTTCACAAGGATATTATATTAGCGACTTTTTCTCATATTCAACTTTTTTCTACATATGTATAGATACATTGGACTCTAAAACATCAACAAAAAGTATATATGTAAATAACTAACTTCTCATAATATGATTTTAAACATTCCAGAGTATTAATTAAAATTTGATTGCCTATCAAGACTCAGGGTTTCTAAACATTTTCATGCATGTATGTAGCATTTGCTGAACATATTTCTTCCTAAACTCCTACCATTCTTTCTCTGGTCCTTTTCATCTCCATTATCCTCTTTCGTTGCCAAGTAAGTACCCTTTATTTTACACCATATATGCACACTCACGTCTCTGTAAATCTTCAAATAAAACAAAAGATAAAAAATTCTGTTTTCTGAAGCTGCCTTTTTTAAGTCTTATGATTGTTTCCCATTGCATCTACTTTATCTTTTTTCTCTTTTATTATTATTATAATTATTATTATTAACAAAGAAGTCACACTTTCTATCGTTGTATATCCTTATTCAAGATCCCTTCCCCCTCCTACCACATCATAAACAGTAAAAATTTCATTCTTTTTCATTGCTGAAAGAATTTATACTGTTTATTGACATCACTTTATTAGATTCATTCTTCTTTTGGAAACCACCTCCCAGTTCTACAATGTAGCTACTAAGAATAGTGCTCAAATTTGTGATATAAAAGTGACTTCTGATATGTGAATATGGAGTTCTTCAAGAAGATGGATCACATTATAGAACTACTGTAATATCAGATCATCAACAAATTTAAATCTTATTGGTTGGGTGTGACTGTAAAATATATATGTCAGAGGAAAGAACTTGTAAAGTTTATAATAGATCCATACATTTTGCTAAGTAAAAAAATGTAAGTGGTTTTTTAATCAGCAGGAGTCCATCAGATAAAATAAAAATGACATGAAGAGTCTCTATCTTTTAATGTCTTAGAAGAAGCTTTTTGAAACAATGTGGTTAAAAAACTATTTTCAGAATATAAAATTTATAAATTTGTAAAGATGAAGAAAGATTTCTGAACTTCAAAATTAATTAACTCAAGTAAAAAAAAAACATAGATACATGATAGTTATATTACTTAAAAATAAATACAGAGGAAAATGCTAAATACCTTGAGCTGACCAGTTTGCCTCCTGGAAAGAAAGTCTTAAATGGGATGACCAAGTCTCCAGAGACTGAAAAAAATGATACCTCCAAATACAACAAGAACAGAGACATCCTACAACATTATTTCTACATGAAAAATGTGAGGTAATTTATCATCAGTTATATTGTTTTAAAAGTCAGAAAAAATTCTTAACACTGAAAGTATTGTGACATAACATAACTCAGAATACCATGCATTATGGATACTATCTAATATATATTTTCTTCTCTTAAGGTTTTGTTTTTAAGTGATATATGAATGAAAATAATGCACCATTTATTAGGGCATACTAATTTAAGAGAGAAGAATGTTAAGTGCTACTCTATTACAAACAAGAGGGCTTAAAGACTATACACAATTTTCTGAAATTATAAAATGTAGACAATAATAAAATAGAAGTATCCATACTCTGGTTTAATGTACATTTGCATACATTCTACAAATTATAGAAAAATTAACATATGTATATGTGCTTAAAACTGTAAATGGCTAAAAACTAAATGAAGTTTTGAAAATGTATTGTGTACATAGCTCCAAACAGAAAAATAAAGAATAAGAACTGATGTAAGTTACTAGCTCAAGTTTGGCTTATAGTATGGATGGTATGTGGTGTTAGAAGTTTAAAATTCCATGGAAAAAATTCCTATATTTAGTATTTCCAACTCCCTCTGGATGTACATAATATTTTACTTGTTAAATGGAAAGAACGTGCTTTGAATAGAGTCTGACACATAGTAAATGGTGTAAAATAAGTGGCATTCAGCTATCATTGCTGCAAATAGGAAAAGAAGCGTGTGACATTCTGCTCAGCAGTCATCAGTGGGTTAGCCCCTTTTATGTATTTTTTTTTTTTTTGACAGAGAGCAGAAAAGAAGATTGCCACAGTTGTTTTTGGTCACCATTTAAATTCCACTGAGAATTACTTTTAATTGTCAGAATGTATCAGATTGGAATTCTTATTTTTACTTGTCCTTATAAATTTTATATGGTTTTACTGAGTTTGTTATACAGAACTAAAGGAGTTTCATAATGACATAAAATAAATAAAAAACAAGTGGCCCTCTCCAATAATATTTTAATTTGTAATATTTCCACATATGCCTTTATTACTACAGAGAAAACAATTTCATTCTGACAGTATAGAAAAGTTCTATCATCAGTCTATCTTCTATTTACCTATGAATCCTCTCTGTGTCACATTATGTTTTAGGTGGGATATTTTATACAGAAATTAATAAGTTTTGACAGCATCACATAAAATATTTAAAGAAAATAATAGAGTGAATGACCGCAATAAGAGTGAACATAGGTTCATATCTATCACCCTGCACAAAGTTCAAGTTCAAGTAGTCAAAAATTCAACATAGATTCAATTGCACTTAACCTGATAGAAGAGAATGTGAGAAGTAGTAGCCTTGAATGTATTGGCACAGAAGACCACTTTCTTTTTTTTTTTTTTTTTTTTTTTAAAAAAACTTTATTTATTTATTTATTTATTTGCCTTGGTGTTTGCCTGGAACTGGAACTACAGACAGTTGTTAGCTGCCATGTGGGTGCTGGGAATCGAACCCGGGTCCTCTGGAAGAGCAGGCGGTGCCCTTAACCGCTGAGCCATCTCTCCAGCCCCAGAAGACCACTTTCTAAATATGACACCAGTAGCTCAGACACCCAGAGTAACAATTAACAAATGAAACCACCTGAAATTGAAAAGCTTATGTACCCCATTTTTCGATTGGGTTATTCAAGGATTTGGGCTCTAGATTTCTGAGCTCTTTATATATCTTAGAGATCAGTCCTCTATCACTTGTAGGGTTGGTGAAAATCTTTTCCCATTCTGTAGGCTGTTGTTTAGTCCTATTGACAGTGTCCTTGGCTTTACAGAAGCTTCCTAGCTTCAGGAGATCCCACTTATTGATTGTTGTTCTTAGTGTCTATGCCACTGGTGTTATATTTAGGAAGTGGTCACCTGTGCCAATTCGTAGAAGTGTATTTCCCACTTTCTTTTCTATCAAGTTCAAAGTGGCTGGGCGGTTTCTCAGAAAATTGAGAATCAATCTCCCCAAGGACCCAGTAAAACCACTTCTGGGTGTATACCCTAAAGAGGCACATTCCCACTCCAAAGGTATTAGCTCAACTATGTTCATAACAGCATTATTTGTAATAGCAAGAAACTGGAAACAACCTAGATGTCCCTCAACTGAAGAATGGATTAACAAACTGTGGCACATCTACACAATGGAATACTACTCAGCAGTAAGAAAAAAGGATATCCTAAAATTCACAGGCAAATGGATGGATTTGGAGAATATACTCCTGAGCGAGGTATC
The DNA here is from genome assembly GCA_004025045.1 of Sigmodon hispidus. Classification (NCBI taxonomy): domain Eukaryota; kingdom Metazoa; phylum Chordata; class Mammalia; order Rodentia; family Cricetidae; genus Sigmodon; species Sigmodon hispidus. Next base: position 29,776 of record PVIH01011502.1, read on the forward strand.
ACAAACTCAGAAAGATAAGCAGGGGATGTACTCACTCATTAGTGGCCTCTAAACAAACAAACAAGAAAAAACCAAGCATGCCCAAGCTGCAAACCACAACCACTGAACAGCTTGGGATCAGAAACACCCTGGACTGACCCGTCGGATCCCACTCCAACTATAGGAACACCTGACTCACTCTTGAAGGAGGGGGACAAAACTAGATTTGCCAGGAGTGGAGACTGATCTAAGCATTATTGGGTCAGTGGGACCATGGGACTGTCTGCTCCCTGCCCAGGGAGGGGATGGGGAGTTGTGCAGAAGAAAAAATGACGTGATGTGGCGGGAGGGGTAAGGGACCTTGAATAAGGATATACAGGGATGAAAAAAAAATTCCTATGGTCCCAGATGGGTAGTTGCGGAGAAGTAAAATGACCTGATGTGGCGGGAGGTGGAAGGGACCTTGAATAAGGATATACAGGGATGGAGAAAAAAATTCAGAGGGAAAGCTGAACACAAAGTAATTTTATGTGTAGCAATCTTATTTGCATTATCACCCTTGATAAGTCATGCTCATGATTTTTATCTTCTTTATAGTTATTGTTAACATTTCAGCATTTTAAATTCATTTTACTGTTTTTTTTCTAAGTACAAAATAAATAAAGAAGAAAAAAATTCAGAGGGAAAGCTGAACACAAAGTAAATATATCTGTAGCAATCTTATTTGCATTATCACCCTTGATAAGTCATACTTATGATTTTTATCTTCTTCATAGTTATTGTTAACTTATCAGCATTTTAAATTCATTTTACTGTTTTTCTTGATAAATACAAAATAAAGAAAGAAGAAAAAAAATAAAAAAAGAAAAGCTTCTGTAAGGCAAAAGATACAGTCAATAATACAAAAACGACAGCCTATAGAACGGGAAAAGATTTTTACCAACCATACATCTGATAAAGAGCTGATCTCTAAAAATAAAGTACACAAAAAACTAAGCATCAAAATACCAAAAATCTAATTAAAAATGTATATCTAAACAAAGAATTCTCAGCAGAAAAAATTTAAATGGCCAAAAGGCACTTAAAGAAGTGATCAACATTCTTATCCATCAGGGAAATATAAATCAAAACGACTCTGAATGCATTGGCACAGAAGACCACCTTCTAAATATAACACCAGTACCAGATACCACCTTTCGCCTGTCAGAACGGCTAAGATCAAAAACGCAGATGATAGCCTATGCTAAAAAGGATGTGGAACAAAAAGAACATTTCTCTATTGTTGGTGGGCATGTAATCTTGTACAACCCCTTTGGAAATCAGTATGGTGGTTTTTTTTAGAAAACTGGAAATCAATCTACTTCTTGATACAGCAATACAACTCTTGTTCATATACCCAAATGCTGCACATTCTCACCACAAGGACATTTGCTCAACTATGTTTATAGTAGCATTATTTATAACAGTTAGAACCTGGAAACAACTGAGATGCTCCTCAAATGATGAACAGATAAAAAAAAAATTTGATACATCACCACAATGGAGTATTATGCAGCAATAAAAAATGACATATTGAAATGTGCACGCAAATGGATGAAAGAAGAAAAAAATCATTTTGAGTTAGGTAACCCAGACCCAGAAAAAGAATCATGGTATTAGATATAAAGCAAAAGATAATCAGGCTACCATTCACAACCCCAGAATAGTAAGATAACAAGAACACTAAGACAGATATTTATGGATCCCCCTGTGGAGGGGAAATAGATAAGATCCCCCAGTAAATTGAAACCACAAGGAAAAGGGGATGGGGAGGTAGGAAAAGAATATGAGAGAATAGGACTGTAAACTTGGGGGGGGTATGGATAAGGAGAACAACAAATATATATTTTGACAGGAAAACATTTTGGGATCTAGGGGAAAACCAGATGCTAGGGAAACTCTCAGGAATCCACAAGGATGAACCCCCTAAGACTCTGAGCAATAGTGGAAATGGTACCTGAACTGGACTTCTTTTGCAATCAAATTGATGGCCACCCTATTTGTTTTCTTAAAACCTTTATCCAGCAACTGATTGAAGCAGATGAGAAGATCCACAGATAAGTTTTGTGCCAAGGTCCTGGAGTCCAGTCAAAGAGAGGGAAGAGAAATTACATGAGCAAAGTGGTCAAGATCATGAAAAACCCATAGGACACCTGACCGGAGCTCCTGGGAACTCACTGACCTTGGCTGACAGCTAGAAAACCTGCATGGGACTGCACTAGGCACTCTGAATATGGATGACAGTTGTGTGGCTTGAGCAGTAGGTGGGGCCTTTGGCAGTTGAACAAGGACATATCCCTAATGCATGAACTGGCTTTTTGAAACCCATTCCCTATAGCCTTGATACAGAGGGAAAGGGCTTAGTTGGTCCTGTCTCAACCTACTGTACCAATCTGTGTTGACTCTCCATAGGATACCTTTTGCTCTTTAAGGAGTAGATGGTGGAATGGGGTAAGGGGTAACTGGGGGGGTGGGTGAGTGGGAGGAGGGGAGGGAAGGGTAACTGTGGTTGGTACATAAAATTGTTAAATAAATAATTGTCAAAAAAGAATAAAAAATAAAAAATTAAACATTTTGCGACACTTAACAGAAAAAACGAAGCCAGTCTGTAGTTGCAATGTTTAGGCTATTTGCTTTAAACAATAATAAAATATCTGAGTGAATACTAAAACAGGCAGCAAAAGGGGAATCAGTTAAAGTAAGTAAAATATAATGTGTGAATGCCTACTAAGCTTTTAAAAATATACACACCTATATGAACACTAGAATATAACTCAGATTCTCATACTGCGTGAGTAGAAAGAGCGTGACATTTGTAAAAGCTTAAACAAAAATTTGAGTGATGATGAAGTTACTAGTATATGAGTGCGGATGTGACTGAGTGTGTATGTGTGCACATGTGTACATCTGTGTGTGTTTACATCTATGTGGATGTGATATGTATATACATGTGTATGTTTGTTTATATGTACATGCATATGTGTAGTGACATACATTTAGTTTTTAAAATTGCTGTTCTCATGGTTCGCAGATGAAAGCACCAGATTAGAGACCTTTGGGTAGGGTATTAATGTCCGATTCTTAAGATAGGATTTTTTTCATCCTCAGGAAACTCTCTCATTTACTCTGAAAGCTCATGGCTGATTGATATGGCCTGCCCTGATTGTCAAAGGGAATCTCATTTACTAAAGTGAACTGATCTGTGTTGTAATCAAATCTACAAAACATTTACAGTGATTAGATCTTTGCTGAATTATATAGCTAGGATGCTTTGCTGAAGTTGAAGCAGAAGGATTGGGGTCTCAGTCTACTAGTTGTTAGCATCCACAGACTTTGCTTAAACCATAATTAATCACTAAATACAGATTATAAGGTTACATTTTTCTTCCAAAATGATGTAAATATCCTCTAAACTATCAAAAAGATACTAAAAAAAGTTTAAGGAAAGCATGCATGAATTTAGGTAATGTAGTTGCACAAATGAGACTCAGAGCCAAATGTCGGGGGAAGGCTGAAATATCAGAGAGAGGAAGCACCACAATCCATTCTCACCCAGCTGTCTTGCAACTTCCTCAGCTTCGTTACTGGTGCCTGGTTTCTACAGCCCTTATATACCCTATGCCATCCAGATTAGGATTAGAGGCATGTAACTTTGAACTCACAGAAACAGAAGAAGTTCTGTCTCTGGAGTTATGGGATAAAGGCTGTTGGTTTCCACTCTTGGCTTTCCCTGTGCTGGGATTAAAGTTGTGTGTGAGTAACTCAGCTGTTTATCTTTGTATTCAAGGTTTAAGAATTTCCTCAGCTGTCTGTCTGCCTAGGATTTGACTGAGTGCACTCTCCCCAATATTCAGGTTTTATTAAAAATGTAATATATTTCCACAAGGTAATATTTAGTCATTTGCAATTCTGAAAGTTAAATACTACTGTGTTGTTAATTTATAATATTTGTGAAATAGGGATAAAACAAAGAAGAGAAAGGTCAAAATACCACATACATATTATGCCTATATCTAAGTATATTTGTATAACCAGATAAGGAAGACATTTATACAATTATAACTATATATTTATCATAAAATTCTTATTTATTAATGGAATTTAAGGGCCTAGCTATCTCTTCCACTACTGCCTCAATATTCTCTATGAGTGCATACATCATTCAGGAAGCACATCTGGTTCTATTCCACTGCCAAAAAATGATCCATATAGCTATTCTTGAAAAACCTTAATTGTTAGTAGTCATCTGAGCGATGGTTCACTACTGCTTTCACTTTAAATGCATGCATGATATTGTAGTACTTAGACCTGGAGAGAAAAACACTTCTGCATTTTAGAAATACAACCAGACTATTCTTTAGAACAAGCATAGTTAGTTACCCCAGCAAATACAGAAGTGACATTTATATCACATAAATTCAGAGGTATAAAAATATTATAGTAGAAATATGTAAGCCACTTCTTTTCTAATTGACTTGAGCTTCCAAAGTCATTCTCATATAGTGTTCTCACAAAAAGGGAAAATATTGCTATACACACTCATTCTGTGATGCCATGGCCCTGGAAATATCAGTCCCTAAAAAAAATCTCTAATACTATTGTAGAATAGTAATCTACAAACAATAGAGAACTTTCAATCTAATGTCTTAAAATTTGGATATTGTTTTTCTATTGGATTATATATAGAGAGACTATTTTGTCACTTGAAAGTACTAATAAGGACATTTTTTTTTATTTGTGTAAATGTTACAAACATGGTACTTCAAACAATTTTTTTCTTAGCAATTCTTTTCTGCATTCCATTCAAGATATGCTACAATTTTCTGAAGTGGTTTCAATGTGTTCTACTTCAAGAACTTTAATGGGTTTTGCATTATTTTATCCTTTCTCCTCACCACCTGTAGCTGTTCTTTCCTTGGACAGCAGGCTTCTAAATAATGACATGGAGATTTTTTTATTAATTATGATAGCTTGGCTTTAGCTTAAGCTTGCTCTCAACTAGCTTTTAAAATGTAAATTAAGGCAGTCATTTATATTAATCTATATTCTGCCACATCCTTTGTTAATTCTTCTTTTTACTGTACATCCTATTTCCTCTGTGTCTGTCTGACAAATCTCCCATGGGTCAAATTATTTCTCAAAGTTCCTATATCTGCCTGGAAGTTCTGGCTAGTCTCTTCTCACCAGCTATTATGTTCATTTCTCTATTAAACTGATGTGGGATGCCTTTCTGTATGCTGTTAATAAAAGAACTGTCTTGGCCTATTGCGGACACATTAGAAGTAGGTGGAGAAATGGTAGCATAGACAGGGAATCAACATGTAAAAGCAACACAGGTAAGCCACGGGACATGTGGAAAATACAGATTAATAGAAATGGGTTGAATTAAGATGAAAGAGCTAGCCAGCAATATGCCAGAGCCATAGGCTAAACAACATGAAACTAATAGAAGCATCTGAGTCATTTGGGGAGGCATAAGCAGCAGTGGGTAGGTCCAGATCTTTGAACTAGACCAGGCCAGAAATCTTCAATTACAGGAGGTGCCTTAGGCCTATGAAATAAAACAGAGACACATCTTTATACAGTGTATAAAAAGATTATTTTAACACCCATCTGCTCTGTCTTTCTGAGATTTGTTTGGCTTATATGAACCCAATTTCAAGTAAACTAATTTACTATGTGATATAACTGAGAATTCTCTAAGGAATTACATTTTTTTTTCTGTTTTTGAGATTATAATATAAATATACAATTGTTGTTCTGTACTTTTAGTGAGGAAAAATATACCTAACATAAATTTCATGTTAAAAATCTTTAAGTTCACTAATAATAAATACACAGTTAATATTTTACAACTGTCAAAAGTATCTACTTCTGTATTCTTTTCATTTTGTTAAAGTAAAATCTACATTTCTTAAATATTCCATTAGTTCTTCTACCAATCCATAGCATCTACCTCTGTTATAGTTTTAATGATATTGGCCTCTATTTGGATTATGCTCAGCTTTTGGAAGCATTTGAAAAACATTAGGAATGTGTGGCTTTGAAGGAAAAGCCCTATAACTTGTAATGGACTTTTGGCTTTTAAGCAACTGTAATTCTCAGGGATTTCTTTTTGCTTCATGGTTGTGGATCAAATTGTGAGGCTCTTCTTTTATGTGATATCATGGCACTATATTCTAGTCTCTCACACTAGTAGGCATTCCCATAAACATACCAGCTGAGAAGAGCAAGAAAGCAAGCAACACATGGCCATAATGCTCTCTAAAAATATAGAGAAAATACAGAAACCATGAGTAAAATGTACCCACCCAACAAAGACAAAACCAGGAATAAGCACCAGGACCTATGATCACTGGAACTCAGATGCCTACCTGCAATTATAAGAACTCAATCAACAACAACAATGTCTAATGGCTTCATAACATTACAGGCCCTAAATATTCTAACATCTGAGTAATGCAAATCAAAACTACTTTGAGACTCCATCTTACAACTGTCAGAATGGCAAAGATAAATAATATAATAATAAGTGCCAACTCATGCTGGAATTTGATGTGGGATGTCTTTCTTTATACAGTGAATATCATTGGCTAATAAAGGGACAGTTTTGACCTATGTCATGGCATTTAAGAGGCAGACAAGAAATTTGAACATAAAGGTGAACAATGGCACTTAGAGGAGACATAATCCAGGCTCCATAGGAGTAATATGTAAAGAAATTCAGACAGATTAATGGAAATGAGTTTAATTGAAATGAGAAACCTAGACAGAAATAATCCCTAGCCATAGGATGAACAGTATGTATAATTTTTGGGACTAAGTGGCAGCAGAGCTGAGAGCTGGTCTGAACCACAGGGCTAGGCTGAAACAGAAAGAAACTTCTACAATAGACAATGATGTGGAGTAAAGGGAATACTTCTCCATTGTTGGTACTGCAAATGTGTACTGCCACTAAGCGAATTATTTAAGGTTTCTCAGAAAACTAGGTAACACTCTACTTCAAAGTGCAGGTATAAAACTTATTGCACAAATTTTACATTTTACACAGTAGAATATTACCTACCTGTTAAAACAAAAAAAAATGCATCATGAAATTTATGAGCAAATGGATATTTCCATAAAGGGGAAATAAAATAAATTTTATGGGTATACTGGAGATAGAAGTAGGAGGGATCAATTTGAGAGATGAGATAGAGAGAGATAATGATGGGAGAGAAGTATAAAACTGATAGGCCATTGGGTGTTTTGTGGAAACCTAGTGTAGTGGAAACTTTTGAAATGGATGAAGACTATTCTAAATAGGAATCCTAGTAATGGGGTTGTGATGTGTCAACTGGCCATTTCTTGTAGTGAGACACGGTCTCTGTTAGCAGGTCTGAGTGGAATTCAGTTGAGTTGTTGGCCAAGGGACTATAAAGAAAACCTCCAAACATCCCAAACTAATGTTTGGACAGAGGGCTGATCTTTGAAAATTTACATGGGACCCCATTGACAAGGATAATATCCATTAAACTCATTGAATGTGGAGAAACTGAGCTGCTGCCCACATGGGGTCTTCACTCCTTCAGTTTTTGTCTCCTTATTGCTGGAAGGTAATCTACAGGCTACTGAAAGAGAAACCTGAATATCAACCCAGGCACAAAACCTGTCACCTAGAATCTAAGATATGCAGGGGGAAGCGTGGTACAAAACATGTGAGAGCAGCCAGTCAGTCTGTGCTTTAAGGCCCGATCCATGAGGAGAAACCAGTCCATACCTGAAACTGCTCAGGCAACCAGGAACCAGACACTAAACACCATCAAGGACCTATGGAAAGACAAAACTGGACTGGTGGGAAAAAAAAAAACATAAAATGACCATTAATAATATTCTACTAGACTCATAGATAGGAGCCTTATCCAGTCATCATCAAAGAAGCTTCCCCTGTCAGCAAATGAGAACACATGCAAAGACCAACAGCCAAACATTATGTAGAGAGAGTGAGACTAAATTGAAGGTATCCATCAATTTGCACCCCTCAAGGCTCAGGAAATGTCAAAGAAGAGGAGGTAGAAAGATTGTAAGATTCAGAAGGTATGGAGGACAACAGAAGAATGTGGTCCTCTACATCAACTAAGCAAGGCACATACGAGCTCACAGAGACTGAAGCAGCAAGCACAGTGCCTACATCGGTTTGCACCTGTTTCTCTGCCTATATATTATTAGTTAAGTATTTTTATGGGAGGGAATTCTGACTATGAGAATGAGTCTCTGACTCTGTTGCTTGCATATGACATCAATTCATCTTGCCATATCTAATCTCAATAAGAATATTTTTGCTTCATCTTATTATATTTTATTTGTTCTCATTTGGTTGTTATTTCATTTTTTTTACAATGGAAGATAGAAAGGGAGTGGATCTGAAGTTGTGAGTAGCTGGAAAGAACTGGAAAGGAGTTGAGATAAAGAAAAATATAATTAGGATATATTGCAGTAGGTAATAATGTTTTTAAATAAAATATTGCTTTATACTTTAAGTACTCTGTAGATTTATCAGTTTTTATCAAATACACAGAATTATAATACTTAGCACTCTTTTATAGACACAGCATCATTGATTCTCTTTGATTATTTCTTTAAAAAATTGTTATGTATCCATTTCACTGAAGTAATTCTATCACATATAAGTATTAAACAAAAAAATCACTTGATGACTATTAAAATTTCACATAGCTTGTCTATTTCTATGTTGGTGGTTAGTTAATTTGAACTTTTTTACTGTAAGCTATACTATTATGTGTGTAGATATGCAAATATCACTTTGATACTCAGCATTCCATTTCTTGAGTTTATACATACATTTTTCTGATGAACCACAATTTTCAGTTTCTATTAATAGCTGCTCAAAAGTTTATATTATTGCTTATCTTCATAAAATTATGCTTTAATACTAGTGATTATAATGCATGGGAAGTCCATATAATTAAACAGTATTGTCTTTTAAAATTCAAATAACATATGCAAATATGCCCCTCATATCATTGAACTGCTTTATTAGTTTAAATCCCAAGACTCTCCCACATGGATAAACAAACAAACAAACAAACAAACAAACAAACACATGGTCAAATCTCTCAATACCTTAACCCTGGAATCATCTTTATCTTTGTATTTTTCTATTGCTGTGACAAAACCCTCAGACCATTGCAACTTACAAAAATCAGTGTTTAGTTGGACTTAAGAGTTTCAGAGCCCAGAGTCCATGATAGTGGAGAAAACCAGTTGGTGCCTAGGGTAGCCAAGAGATCAAACCTTGATTTACAAGCAAATGACAGAGAGAAGCATGCTGGGAATGGCACATATGAAATATTAAAATTCTTTTTATTGACATACCTCTTTAAAAGTGTAACACTCCCTTGTGATTCCCATACAGTTTCAACAGGCAAACAATTATTCAAACAGTAAGCCTATGGAAGGGCCATTTTAATTTAAACTACTATAAGTTTAATTTTCCTTTTCTTTACAATTCACAGTTCTTAGTCCCCTGTGGGTAGAACTATATTGGAAACATATGACTCCTGTAAGTTCTTGACTCCCACCAATTCTTTGCCTGGACACTTTCATGACATTAGTAAAGACAATACTATTTTGGCTATAGTTTTTTTATTGTGGTTTATTTTCCAAGAGTTCTGAGTCTTGTCTATCTTTCATATATTCCTCATGGCTAGCATATGGTGGAAACTAGTTTTTTTTTTTTTTTTTTTTTTTTTAACTAAATGTGTAGCCTGAAGTTTCTGACCCATCCGTGCCCAGAGGTCTGGAGGAAACTTTGCCATGTGGTTGCATGCTGCTGCTTATAAAATAATTACTCAGATGCTTATAATAATTACAAACTGTTTGGCCTATGGGTCAGGCTCATTACCAGCTAGCTCTTATAACTTAACTCAACCCATTCTTATTAATCTATGTATTGCCATGTGACTCTGTAGCTCTACTTGTGTTATATTAAATCCTGGCTTCACAGCGGCAACCTGCAACATCTCCCTGACTCTGCCCTTCATCTTTTTCTATGCTTGGAATTCTTACCTGCCTACAAAGTTGCCTTGACATAGGCCAAAGCAGTTCCTATAGTAACCAATGGTATTCACAGCATACATAAATACATCCAACATCGCAAGTGCTTGATGTAATAATTATTTGTAGACTTGAAGTATATGTGGAAAATAAATTTTTGTAAATTATACCTTCTTTTCAAGTTTCACAATAGCTAATATATATTTTGAATTTTATTGTGGGTTTTTACAAATTTTTCTATGCATTATCTTTGTTTTTACCTAGTGCTTTACAATACTGTTCTATCTGATTAATGACTCCTTTTGTGCTTTAAACCATATATTCAGATAAGTGTTTTATTAATTTTCCCCTCTAAGAGCCAATATAAAACAAAATTTTACTGGAATTTTCTGATATTTTAATAGAAATATTTGAACTGAATTATAGTAAATATTTTGCTACAATATACATATCATATTGTAAGTCTAGATTTTAAAATATTCATATTACATTCTTCTTACTTGCTTTATAAAATTATAGCACAGAGATAAGCAGATGAATTTAGAAGGCTATTTTTTCTGGCACTAACAGAAATAAATACCTAAGTGATAATATTTTAAAAGTTCAAGTTAAAGATATTTGAGCTTATGATTTTGCTTTACTTCATAAACAAAGAAAATAAAACAAAGCTTATCAATATCTTCTTTACCGAAGGGACAGTTAAAAAGTATTATATTCAGAAATAGCAATGAGGATTTTTTTTTTCATAAAATGGATGCTATGTAGCAAACGCTGGTAATTACCGGTCTGGAGCAGAGTTAGAAAATCAGTGACTATAATAAGATACAACTGAACTCCACCCTCTGTGATATGTATTACTCCAGACCACAAAATTAAAAGCTCTCTAGGTAGACATAAAAAATCAAGTCACAAATATAGGGATGGAATGCTATGATCTCAGAATAATGACTTCTGTGTCGAGCATCCTCTGAAGGAGTAACTGTGACCTGCTTTACTGTTTGGTTCAGTTTATTAATGTACACATTCATGAATTTAATATCAAGTATTTATTCTAGTTCTAAATCACAATAACACTGATATAAACTTATCTTTTAGGCAAAAGTTCAACAATGGTACCAAAACAGGTCTAACCCATTTGTTTTTCTTTCAATCATACTCTATGTATTCTCAGTAGTCATTTTTGAAGATAATACTTGAAATCCTTCTCATTATCCCATGTATTGTTTATAATAAATAATACCCTTAAAACAATACATTCAAGGTAGATCCAGTAAATACTGAACTGGAGAGGGTGGCGGCAAAAAATGCAGATCATTCTAATCATTGTAATAAAACAATATAAATTAAGAAAATAATTGAATAAATACAGCTCTAAGTGTTTTGCTACATAAAACTACTAAAAACTAATTAGAATTACAGAGTACACTATAGAAATCACCTGTAAAAAACCCCACAGAAAACAGTAAGTATGTAATATCTTCTTACATGTTATCACATAAATGATACCTTGTAATAAAAACTATTCAGGAAAAGAAAAAGGTTACTATCCTGGATGTGGAAGAATATTAGAAATAACTTGATGTGTCTCTTCATGGGGGTAATTATAATGCTTCCATCAAAGTGTATTGCTACTTTGTTGATATCTGTAAAGGTAGGAGGAACTAGTGTTTTGTGTGTGCTGGTAAAAGCATTGAGACAAGATGAGAAGCATCTAGGGGCAAACTTTCTATGTGGCTATCACATATGCAATCTCTTGTTCTTTATTGCATTTTTGTTACCTCACTCTAACAGATGATGACAAATCCTAATTTTAACAAAGATACTATTTTAAATTGTAATGAAGCCACCTGACTAACTCTTGGTCAGGGACTGAAAGTGTCCAGGCAAGGAAGTAAACTATAAAGAAATTATCATAAAAAATGGGTTTGC
>PVIH01011502.1:41878-68888 GCA_004025045.1 Sigmodon hispidus
CCAGAAGTGGAGACTGATCTAAGCATTACTGGGTCAGTGGGACCATAGGACTGTCTGCTCCCTGCCCAGGGAGGGGATGGGGAGTTGCAGAGGAAAAAAATGACCAGATGTGTTGGGAGGGGGAAGAGACCTTGAATAAGGATATACAGGGATGGAAAAAAAAATTCAGAGGGAAAGATGAACACAAAGAAAATATAGGGGTAGCAATCTTATTTGTATTTCTTCCCTTGATAAGCCATGCTTATCATTCTTATCCTCTGTATAGTTATTGTTAACTCTTCCACATTTTAAATTCTTTTTACTGTGTTTTTTTTTTGATAAATACAAAATAAAGAAGGAAGAAAAAAAATGGGTTTGCATTAATAATGACTTCATTAGCCAGTATCAAGATTTCTAGGATCTAATATGTAGAGATTCATTCCCACAAATTTAAACACAATGCAATTGGAGGAGAAAAGTTTTGTGAGGTAAGACAATCACCACTATAACAAGAAAGTGTAATTACCTCGAAACTCAACTCAAGGTCATGTCATTTTTCACCAAGAAGATGATATCTAGAAATTGGCTACCTGCACCAGCTTAAGGGCATAGGTTCTGGCTTGGGTTCAATCATGTAAGTAGTGTAGAGTTCATTTTGGCAATTAGACACATCTGATGTTGGTTATGGGAGCTTGATATGGCCTGATTCAACAGACTAACACAGATCAGCAGGCTGCAAATCACTTCCAAGTCCTAGATTCATGGTACATAAGAACAATTTTTATTTATTAATACTTTGGATTTGTCTTTTTTTAACATCTTTTCCATTGAAAGACAATTGTGCATGCTTAACAGTTCTGTTCTGTTTTTTTTTTTTTCTTTATGTCTGTGGACTGGAGAACATTTGTGCTATGTTTTCAAAAATCCTAAAATGATACAAATATACTGTGTTTACCTATTTCATATCAAGAACTTGCAATTAAATGATACAGGAGTCATTCAAATATTACCCAAAAGGCAGGTTTCACAGCATTTCATACTAGCAGTTGGTGCTTTGAAAGCCAAATTTACCTTATTATAAAATGTCATGAGAAATCATGAGTTTTCAGGTTTTTTTTGTCTAGAACCAAGTGAAATTTTCTTCCTCCCACATTAGAATATTCATAGGTATCATCATTGTTCAAGTGTCATTTATGCAGTCATTTTCAATGAAGTCCGTTTCACAGCACATTTCTGTGTATTCTGGTTCTTAATGCTTTCACGTGCTCACTTCCATGGCATTCCTTGATCCATAGATATCGAAGCTGTGCTATACATCTATCCACTGTGGCTGGGCATGGAATCACCCATTGATTTCTGCATTGTGTCCACTTATGGTTTCTCTATGATCTCCATTTGCTGTATAAAGAAGGTTATTTGGCAAGGGACAGTAGCTACATTTAGCTGTGAAAAGAAGAATAAAATTTGAAATTCTGGGATGCAGCAAGGATTCGTAAAGGTGTAGCAAAGTGTTGGTAGTACATTTTTTTCTAAAGTTCATGGACTCACAAGTTCTAGAACACTGCCAAAGTTTCGAGTATTGAGCATGATTTTCCTCTTGTTTTCTGGACCATAAGTCCAACTAGAGACTGCTGGCTTTAATGACGTATGAATCAGTTATAGTACTATGCAGATATCTTGCCATGAATATCTTACCATCATCATGGTTCATAGGAGCCACAGTTGGATAGGAATTTTTAATTGCTTCCTTCACTGAGCAGCTTGTTCAGTATTTTCTGGTAGCAGAAAATCTAGGCTACATGATAGAAGCTTTCAGGATAAATATAGCTCAAATGATCTGAGTCCTGTGTCCTGAATGCCTGCGTCCTTTTTCAGCAATCTGGGCTCACTCTCAACAACTATGAGGCAAGAAGTGATACATTAATAATCTAATTGCTTTGGGAATCACTTTGAGTATCGTGACCAACTATTCAAAAAAGAAGTTTCTTGTGCCTGACACTAGACTCGTTTGTCTAAAACACAAAAACAAAACTACATTCTGTGGTCTTTGATGTGGTTAAAGATTTAATAATTATAGGTATAGTTTTTCTTCATTGTTTTAAAAGGTATATTAGATATGAAACATTAGACTCACAATGGTAAGATAGATAATGGAATATTTCCTTTTACTTTGTTAATTACAAATAGACTAGATATTGTAAGTGTAATTTTTGCTTGTATGTATGTAATTTTTGCTTGTAGCTGTTCTGTTGTATGTAATTTTGCCATATGGAAATTGAAACCTTCCTTTTAGATTAGACAGAAAAGAGGACATGTGGTAGGACTGTTTTCTGTATGTGATGCTGTGAATAAAATGATTGTTTTGGCCCATGGCAAGCACCATTGCAAGAGGCCAGAAATCAGAATAGAGACAGGTAGAAGGAGGGTGGAGTCAGTCAGTCTCCATTCGACCTCCCCCCCAGGAAGAACCATGTAAGGAATCCAGGAGAGCCACAGGCTGGGCCACGTGGCAGATAGATTACTACAAGTGGGTTGAATTAAGATAAATGAGCTAGCTACCAATGTGCTTGAAACATAGGCCAAACAGTATGAAATTAAAAAAATAAAAAGTAAAGTGCATGAAAGAGCAAGAGATTTATGTCCCAAATAGACAGAAATGAATGTACAATTATATGTGTCCTCCTGTCCTCCTGCTCTTCCTCCCATTCTCCCTTACTCTTCCTTACCCACTCCCTTCCCTGTATCCTCTCCTGTGTTCCCTTCCTCTTCCTCCACTCTCTCTGTTTGGTCCTCCCTCCCTTCTTCCTGTGTTCTTCACTGGAGCTCCAGTGTGAGTCCTCTCCTGTGTCCCTCCACCTTCTCATCACTATCCTCAGCTAATTCCTTTTTTTATTCCTAGGCTTCTGTATCTTTCCTGCTTGCATTCTCCTTAGTTTATCTCACCGAGTCCTATTAACTAAAAATGTTAAATATAAATTATTTTTAAAATTAAAATCTGTTGTGTACCTATTTTATAAAAGCGATAAAACTATATTCAGCCATAACCTCTACAGTATCAACTTAATAGTAAGTGGATAAAATAAACTTTGACATGACCAAGAAAATGCTCTTAGTTTTTTTCTCCAAACATTCTTAATATTGTTAGTGAAACATAGAAACATACAAACCCTTCCTTTTATGAATCTGGATGCTTTCTTTGGTTATTTTCATTGCTCAAACCAGGTTATCTACTAATCACTAAGCTTTATCAGCTAAGATTTTTGATATGATCATTTCTTTTTGATTAAAAGGTTTAAAGTGCTTTCAAAGTACATTTAAATATGAGCTGATCTCTTCTTCTCATATTATGTCATTGTCTATCCTGTGGACTGACTTTGGTTCCGTTACTCAGCAATTGATTTTCTGAAACTCACCAAGCTCATCTTTACTAAAACAGTTTTAAATAAAATCAGTTTTCCACCTACTATTTGCCATATTTTTCAACACAGAGCAATGCTTCTTTGTATTTCACTACAGTTTGTAAATAGTGTACAGTAAGATGAATGTGATCTAAGAGAAATCTAACATCCATAATGTGGTTTACCTTTCTTGCCCTTAACTCAAGTCAATCTTATATATTTACTGAGCACCAACTACTAATTCAAACACTAACTCTATCTCATTAGTCATGTTTGACATTTTACCCTTAGTAATAGATCATGAGAAAAGGGTGAATTCTTTCCCCCAAAATATTCATTAAATGAATACATGAATTAAAAAACACCTTGTAACCAATTGTATCTATGACCTACTAAAAGTAAATAGCATCTATGTTTTAGGTTTGATAAACATACTTTTATTTCATAAACTGACCTAGAGATTTACTACCTGCCAATGCTGTTAAATGCCAACTAGATCATTTTCTTAGGAGACACTGTTAGAGAGAAAATAGGTTCAGCTCTGTTAACTATAAAGAGTCTGTAAATTCTAGACAGAAGACAACTTTGGTGTATCACTATGCAGTATCACAATTTTAGGTTAAAAAGTTATTTATTTAAATAACAATAAAATAAAATGATTACCTATTTAAATAAAAAGAATTTTTTCTTTGTACGTTCACTTGGCTTACAGGGAATAGCAATTCATCTTAATTATTATCCTCATCCAGGACTGTTTTACGAGGATTCTTACCTATTGGTCTTCCACCATAAAATTTTAACTATCATTCACCAAAATATTTCTTATTCTCACAATTGGAGAAAACAAAAAAATTATTTATTTTGCTCCAACCTTTCTCTAATACATACAAAAACTGAAAATAATTCCTTGTATCATATTGGACAACCAGGGCCTAAAGTTAGAGTTCAACAACATCAAAAATAATTGAAAGCCTACCATCTCATGGAAGTTAAACATCACTCAGCTGAACTAGCTCTGCATCAAGAAAGAAATTAAGAAAGAAATCAAAGTCTTCCTAGAATTTAATGAAAATGAATCCACAATGTACCCAAACTTGTGGGACACAATGAAAGCAGTCTTAGGAGGAAAATTCATAGCTCTAGATGCCTTTATGAAAAACCTAGAGAAATCCCACACTAGAGACCTAACAGCTCAGCTGAAAGCCTTAGAACAATTAGAAGCAAACTCTCCTAGAAGGGGTAAACAATCAAACTTAGAGCTGAAATCAATACAATTTGAAACAAAAAGAACAATACAAAGAATCAGTGAATCAAAGAGTTGGTTCTTTGAGAAAGTCAACAAGATAGATAAGCCCTTACCCAAATTAATCAAAAAGTAGAAAGAGACAGTGTCCAACAAAATCAGAAATGAAAAGGGGGACATAACAACAGACTCCCAGGAAATCCAGAGAATTATCAGATTATAGTTTGAAAATCTATATTTCACAAAAATGGAAAACCTAGAAGAAATGGACAGCTTTCTGGTCAGATACCATTTACCAAAATTAAAAGAAGAACAGATTAATTAACTAAACAGGTCTATGACCATTAAGGAAATTGAAGCTGTCATTAAAAGCTCCCCCCCCCCAAATAAATGCCCAGGACCAGATGGTTTCAGTGCAGAATTCTACCAGACATTCAAAGAAAAATTACTACCATTACTCCTCAAAATATTTCACACAGTAAAAACTGAAGGAATACTACCAAATTCCTTTTATGAGGCCACAATTACCCTAATACCCAAGCCACTCAAAGACACAACAAAGGAAAATTACAGACACAATTTCCCTCATGAATATTGATGCTGAAATTCTCAACAAAATTTTGTCAAACTGTATACAACAATATATAAAAACTATCATCCACCACGACCAAGTAGGCTTCACCACAGAAATGCAGGGATGGTTTAAGATATGAAGAACCGTAAATGTTATCCATTATTTAAACAAACTAAAGGAACAAAACCACATGATCATATGCATAGATACTGAAAAAGCCTTTGACAAAATCCAATACTTCTTTATGATAAAAGCACAGGAATACAGGACAATATCTCAATATAATAAAAGTGATATATAAGAAGCCGACCGCCAGCATCAACTTTAATGGAGAAAAACTCAAAGCAATCCTGCTACAATCAGGAACTAGACAAGGATGTCCTCTCTTCCCTTATCTATTCAATATAGTTCTTGAAGTTTTAGCTAAAGAAATAAGAGAACAAAAGGAGATTAAGAGGATACAAATTGGAAAAGAAGAAGTGAAGCTATCTGTATTTGGAGATTATATGATTTTATACATAAGTGACCCTCAAAATTCTTCCAAGGAACTTCTATGACTGACAAACACCTTAAGCAATGTAGTAGAATATGAGATTAACTCAAAGAAATCAGTAGCCCTCCTATACGTTAAGATAAAAGGACTGAAAAAGAAATAAGGGAAACATCCTTTATAATAGCTACAAATTGTATTAAATACATGGGAGTAACTATAACCAAAGAAGTAACAGATCTATTTGACAAAACTTTTAAATCACTGAAGAAAGAAATTGAAGAGGACATCAGAAAATGGAAAGCTCTCCCATGTTCCTGGATTGGGACTAGAGAAATACCAATAGATACGACAAGAAAGAAGGGGAAGTTTATGAGAACCCCAACCCAAATGGAGATCTACAGGTAACAAGGAATTGTTGGATGAGGAAGAGCTGGTCTTCTTTAGGGATGTACCCTTAACTGGTTATATATTACCAATTAGTCAGCACTAAAATTATATATATATATGTATATATATACACACACACATATATATATGCAATACTCAATATACTCAGCAGATTTTATTTACATATTTTTATTATTATATTAATTATACATATTATATTTTCTTATATATTATGCATTGTATTTAATGAAGACATGGAAAGGGTTGGAAGAAGGAAAGAAAAAGGAATATGTGATGTAACTAATTTTAATTTAAGCAAGTAGAAATAAAATAAAACTGTGTTGTTTTCTATTTGTGCCTATGAGTATTGACCTGCATCTACATGTATGCTCTACATATGTGTTTGTTGCCCTTGTAGGTCAGAATATGAAGTACAGTAGTTATACCTAGTTGTGAGCAACCTCATAGAGAACTGAACTTAGGGCCATTGCAAGAGAAGCAAGAAATATTTACTGCTGGGCCATCTTTCCAGATCCCTATAGTATGGCTTTATCTTTACATAAATTGGGCTATTTTACAAATATACATGGTTTTTATTTTTCATCTTTTTAAAAATATTCTGTTTAAATATAAAAATTAACATATATTGGAAAGAAAATATGCAACTATATTAATCTCTTATACTTTGCTGTAGATATCAGAAAATGCATTTTCAAATGCAAGACAACCTAACACAAAGAAAATGAAATAGTATTTCAAATGATTTTTAAGGTAAAGGTGTTTTCATATTTATACTGTTTAATTTCTGCCATATAGCAATCCATCTACATAATTGCTAAAATACACAGATGCCATCAAATTACTTTATACTTTATTTTCTTCAAGTTATATTAAGTCACAAATCAAAAAGTTTGCAAAATAGTTTTGATTAATGTATGGCTCAACATAAGCTGTTTCCTGGTTTATGTTTGGCAGTAATTAAACATACTATAAAGTGATAGCACATTAAATAACATTCCAAAGCAGAATTCAGTTCCATTAACAAGATCCATTAGAGAAACACAATCACCTACAAATCAATGATTTGTGTCAGTTTCAGTAACTACTATTTGTGCATAATTGGTGCAGCAGCATACCTTTTTTTTTTTTTTTACAGAATTTAAATTGCTTTTATAAGAAAATCAAGTCTCACACACTTTTTAATGAAAAATAGTTTAAAGTAAGGTTAAGTTAATTGTAGTATAGCCTATCATTTCAAAATAAAAAAGTCATTAGATTTATAAAATCCATAATTTTTTATAAATAATATAATTGCAATTTATAAGAGGCTAATTTGTAAGTAAAAAAATATAAAGTAAAATTTACCATTCCTAGCAAAACAGTTTACAAGTATTCTATAAAGTTCTTGTGTTAGTTTCCTATACACACATAAACACATACATATACAGCCTATTTATATTCATATTAATAGGTCATCTGTAGTTCTTAGAGTGTGTACTTTTTAACAACTAATTTTGTGTTGTGACCAATATAGTATAATACTGAGAAATATTTGAAATTAGCTGTTCCTTTCCCTATTGTTTAAATGACTAAAGCCTTATATGCACAGTAAGCCCTCTGAACCCAGCAGCCTCTTCTAATTATTTGTCTTTTCGTCTCACTATTGGTGAAGAAAATAGACTCTATTTCAGACTTTTAGTTGCTAATAAAATTTTCATCATCTTCAGTTGTTTAAACATAAAAAAAATCCATTCAATTGTACCAACACTTGGTTTGTCTCCTCTTACACATGCTTAAATTCTGTTGCTATGGTAACAGTATTAGAAGGCTACTCTTCCAGAAGGAAGGAAGACATTATAAATCTATCCTCATTAGTGGACTTCATGAATTCAAAGAAGGGTTTTGGAAAATATGTACATCTCACTCATTTCTGTTCTTCACATCATGATGCAAGAGTTAAATGTTCTTCAAGCACAGACAACCCAATCTTGGCTTTCCTAACTTCCGAAAGTATAAGATTCCATATATTTTGGCTAATTAGAAATTACTAGATGCTGCAGTATTGTTTTGCAGAAGCACGACTGTGAATATTTTGTTTTTTAAATATAAATTTACGTCAACAATGTAATTTTAATATCTAAATAATATTTTTATATTGAAAATAAAATTTATAAATATTTCACTCAAACCAGATAATCAGTAAATTAGCTGAAATGTGATTAAGTTTGGCTTGCTTCATGTTTGAGAGGAGCTAAAACTTTTATTATGATACATTCTATGTATTTTTTTAATTATAGCATAATTCAAAATACTTAAGCAGCCTGATTTATTTAGTTATTGACCTAAGATTGAGAATGTTTTAGTTGACACATGAATATGAAATTTATGCAATAATTTTATTTATTGATTTTGAGGTATTATATGGCTCATATAAGACAGCCTGGCCTCTACATGCCCTTATATAGCAGAGTGTCATTGTCAATGTTATCATCTTGACAGGCTTTGGAAACACCTAGTATATAAGCTCAATAAGGCACTATCTAGATAAGATAAATTATCATATAAAATAATGGAGAGAAAAATGAAACAATAATATAAGCATTTTTTTAGAAACTGTCCTATTGTACGGTTTTGTCAGAATATGCATTGTCATTTGCATTGCCAAGATTTGTGGTTTTTCTAAAATTGGCATAGTAATCAATGGAATTGAATTGAAGACCAAGAAAAAAATTTCTAGAATATAGATACCCAGTGTTTGAAATACACACTGAAGAAAAAAAAAAAAAAAAAAAAGACAGCATCCCCAACAAATGGTGCTGGTCAAACTGCATGGCTGCATGTGAAACAATGCAAATTGATTCATAACCTATTACTCTGCTCAGAACTCAACTGAAAATAGATTAAAAAAAAATAACCTCAACATAAAACCAACTAGAGTAAAGCTGATAAAGGAGAAAGTGGAGGGGCTTCTAAGGCATTTGGCTCATTATATGGTTCCTTTGGGAATTTGTTAATCTCCTATTTGGATAATTGTGGTAATAATACAGAAATTCTATTTGCTATTATTAATAAAAACTTGGAGCCAAATATTGGAGGAAAGCTAATATCAGAGACACAGAGAAACTAAACATAGCCAGTTCTCAGTCAACTTCTCAGACTGAAAAGAATAGGTCTTGTCCTTTTGAATCCTCAGATTCAATCTCTCTGTTCCCAGTTGAAAAAGAGCACAGGGGAAAGGTAAGATTGTTGTTCTTTGAATAAAGAATCTATATTTAATAAAAGTTAGACAAAACACTTTTCATTTAAAATCCATAGTCAAATTTGGGCTTTTCACTACCTAGTATTCTTGTCTTAAGGTTATGTTATTATAATATAAATGTACTTTTAATGGCAGTACTGGTCAGTAATATATCAAAAAATATTAGTACAATATTTTCAATGTTACTTGCTGGATCATTGAAACTCACAGTTAAAGACTATTGTTTCTCTATAGTGTATATCACATACTCTGTCTAGCTGAAGAGGATAATGCCCTAATCATTCAAAAATTTTCATACCTAGGAATCAATGATCTTTAATCTTTTGGCTTTACCAATGTTTAATGTTCACTGTGTAATTAATCAAAAACAAAACATGCTTAAATGTTAAAAATATTATTTTAGAATTTCAATTTATCCAGTTGACATTACATAACATAAATCTTTTATTTTTGTTTAAGACAAACAAAAGCTCAATCATTTAGCTAAAGAATATCTACATCTATCTTTCTGTCTATCTATCATCTATCTATAGGCATATATATTCAACATGAATATATCAACACATATATTGACATGCATATATGTATATAGTTGCTGACTAAAGCACATAGTAAAATAATTTGAAAGAATACACTATTCTATAATGTATATGAAATTACATCAATCTTTTTCAGTCACTTTAAAATTTTTCTTGTTTATTTCTAGTTTTTTTTTAAGTAATAAATTTTAAACACTGAGAAAATAAACTGGCAATGTATAATTCAATTTATTTTCCCTTTCAATTTTTTCACATTTTCATACCAATAACTTTGTCAATATCTGCCAATTTATTATTTAAATATTGTGGTGGTTAAAAAGAAAATGACCCCCAAAGGGCATGGCACTCCTAGCAGATGTGGCTTTGTTGGAGTGGGTGTGTCCTGATTAGAGGTATGTCACTGTGGGTGTGGGCTTTGAGGTCTTATACTTCCTCAAGTCACACCCAATACTTCACTTAAAAGAACTTCCAGCTCTTTCTCCAGCACCTTTTTACATCATGATGGTGATGGACTAAACGTCTAAAATTGTAAAGCACCCCACATAAATTTTTCTTTACAAGAGTTGCTGTGATTATGGAGGACTCTTTATAGCAAAAGAAACCCTAATGAAGGTAAACATTTAAAAATGCTAGAACATTTGTCCACAACCAATATCATAAAGTTGAATAAATATTACCATGACAAGCACTGACTTTCTAAGCTTGTGGTGGCCATTAATGGGAAATTCATACCTTTGAGCAAATTTATAGCAACAGTATCAAAATACCTTAAATGAAAACAGAGAGAGAGTGTTCAAATCAACAAAATAAGATATGAAAAGGGGGACATAACAACAGATCCCAAAGACATCCAGAGAATTATCAGATCATACTTTGAAAATCTATATTCCACAAAATGGAAAACCTAGAAGAAATGGACAGCTTTCTGGACAGGTACCATCTACCAAAATTAAATGAAGATAAGATTAGTTACCTAAACAGGCCTATAACCCTTAAGGAAATTGAAGCTGTCATTAAAAACCTCCCCAAAAATAAAAGCCCTGGTCCAGATGGTTTCAGTGCAGAATTCTACCAGACATTCAAAGAAGAATTACTAACTTTACTCCTCAAAATATTTCACACAGTAGAAACTGAAGGAATATTGCCAAATTCCTTTTATGAGGCCACAATTACCCTAATACCCAAGCCACTCAAAGACACAACAAATAAGGAGAATTATAGACCAATTTCCCTCATGAATATTGATGCTGAAATTCTCAACAAAATTTTGGCAAACCGTATACAACAATATATAAAAACTATCTTCCACCACGACCAAGTAGGCTTCACCACAGAAATGCAGGGATGGTTTAAGATATGAAGAACTGTAAATGTTATCCATCATTTAAACAAACTAAAGGAACAAAACCACATGATCATATGCTTAGATACTGAAAAAGCCTTTGACAAAATCCAACACTCCTTAATGATTAAAGCCCTGGAGAGATCAGGAATAGAGAGAGAATATCTAAATATAATAAAGGTGATTTACAAGAAGCCATAAGCCAGTATCAAACTTGATGGAGAAAAACTCAAAGCAATCCCAATAAAATCAGGAACTAGACAAAGATGTCCTCTCTCTCCTTATCTATTCAATATAGTTCTCAAAGTTTTAGCTAAGCAATAAGAGAACAAAATGAGACTGAGGGGATACGAATTGGAAAAGAAGAAGTGAAGCTATCTCTATTTGCAGATGATATGATTGTATACATAAGTGAACCACACAATTCTTCTAAGGAACTGCTACGGCTAATAAACACCTTCAACAATGTAGCAGGATACAAGATTAACTCAAAGAAATCAGTAGCCATTCTATACAATATAGATAGAAGAGCTGAAAAAGAAATAAGGGAAACATTACCCTTAATTATAGCAGCAAATAGTATTAAATACCTTGGCGTAATTATAAACAAAGAAGTAACAGACCTATTTGACAAAAGTTTTAAATCACTGAAGAAAGAAATTGAAGAGGATATCAGAAAATGGAAAGCTCTTCCATGTTCCTGGATAGGTAGCATCAACATAGTAAAAATAGCAATTCTAACAAAAGTAATCTAAAGATTCAATGCACTGCCCATCAAAATCCCAACACAATATTTTTTAGACCTTGAAAGAACAATACTCAATTTCATTTGGAATAACAGGAATGCCAGGATTTCCAAAACAATTTTACTCAACAAAAGCACCTCAGGAGGTATCACCATCCCTGACTTAAAGTTATACTATAGAGCTACAGGAATAAAAACAGCCTGGTACTGGCATAAAAACAGATTCGTGGATCAATGGAACAGAACTGAGGATGCAGACTTTAACCCAAAAACCTATGAACACCTGATCTTTGACAAAGGGGCCCAAAACATTCAATGGAAAAAAGATAGTATATTTAACAAATGATGTTGGCATAGCTGGATGGAAGTGTGTAGAAAAATGCAAATAGATCTGAACCTGTCACCCTGCACAAAAGTCAAATCCAAGTGGATCAAAGACCTCAACATAAACCCAGCCACTTTGGACTTGATAGAAAAGAAAGTGGGAAATACAATTCTACGAATTGGCACAGGCAGCCACTTCCTAAATATAACAGCAGTGGCACAGACACTAAGAACAACAATCAATAAGTTGGATCTCCTGAAGCTAAGAAGCTTCTGTAAAGCCAAGGACACTGTCAATAGGACAAAAGGACAGCCTACAGAATGGGAAAAGATTTTCACCAACCCTACAAGTGATAGAGGACTGATCTCTAAGATATATAAAGAACTCAAGAATCTAGAGCCCAAAATCTTGAATAACCCAATCAAAAAATGAGGTTCAGATCTAAAAAAGGAATTCTCAGCAGAAGAATTAAGAATGGCCGAAAGGCACTTTAAAAAGTGCTCATCATCTTTAGCCATCAGAGAAATGCAAATCAAAACAACTTTGAGATACCATCTGACACCTGTTAGATTGGCTAAGATAAAAGGCACAGATGACAGCCTATGTTGAAGAGGATGCAGAACAAGGGGAACACTCCTCCATTGTTGGTGGGAGTGTAAGCTTGTTCAGCCACTTTGGAATGGAGCATGGCAGTTTCTCAGAAAACTGAGAATCAATCTCCCCAAGGACCCAGCAATACCACTTCTGGGTGTATACCCTAAAGATGCACAGTCACACTCCAAAGGCATTAGCTCAACTATGTTCATAGCAGCGTTATTTGTAATAGCAAGAACCTGGAAACAACCTAGTTGTCCCTCAACTGTAGAATGGATTAACAAACGGTGGTACATCTACACAATGGAGTACTACTCAGCATCAAGAAAAAATGATATCCTAAAATTTTCAGGCAAATGGATGTATTTGGAGAATATTCTCATCAGCGAGGTATCACAAACTCAGAAAGATAAGCAAGGGATGTACTCACTCATTAGTGGACTTTAAACAAACAAACAAGAAAAAATCGAAGCATGCCCAAGCTTCAAACCACAACCACTGAACAGCTTGGGATCAGAAACACCCTGGACTGACACCTTGGATCCCACTCCTCCTTGTGGAACACCTGACTCACTCTTGAGTTGGGGGGAGAAAACTGGATCTGCCAATAGTGGAGACTGAACTAACCAATATTGGGGCAGTGGGACAATGTGACTGCCTGCAGCCTGCCCAGGGATGGGATGGGGATTTGTGGAGAAAAAAGAATGACCTGATGTGGTGGGAGGGGGTCGGGACCTTGAATAAGGATATACAAGGTTAGAAAGTGTGACTTCTTTGTTCATAATAATAATAATAATAAAAAGGAAAAAAAGAAAAGATAATATATCAGTCCAGGCCCCAGAGGAAAAAAAGAAACCCAAACAGGTATTTGATCAGGAATAATGACATCTAGTTGTTTAATGACTACAAATATAATATTGAATTATCTTTGTAATTGCCTATAACTGCAAATAGCCAAAAATAAAGACAAGTATCTGGACTTAATAATATTTGAACATTCCACAGAAAATTCTCTCAAATCTGAGATACATATTTTCACTCATATAGATTAAGATTTTATATAAAGTAAACAATATTTTCCCAAAAAATATAATGGAAAATTATGTTAAAAATATTTTTATTCTATTAGAATTTTATGTACATATTCATTGAAATATGATTATACCCATTTTTCATTTCTACTTTCAATTTACCACCATCAAGTTTCTCCCAATGTGTAGACCAGCCACCATCATGTCATTATCACTGGCTCTTTCTTCTTCTGTTATTGCTTTACTTTCTTTCTTGTCTTCAATTTAAAAAAAAAAAACCACTCAGTTCTTTGAGAGAGCACAAGTGTGCAAGGGTGTGATATTATTTACTGAAGTAAGCAGACTGGCAATGACCAAAGATACACTTCTAAGATAAAGACATGACATTTACTACAAAATAGTTTTCTACCAGAACTAATGTCATGGGTAATGCTCCATCAGTATATAGACTACACAGAGCTTCAGTAAGATATAGATACTTCCAGAGAATAATAGGAAGAAACGGAATACATATGATGAACATTTATTCATTTCAAAGAGGAAATCCCTGAATGTCCTGTGGCTAAAATACCTCTATGGGGTAACAGGTATATTTCAATGGCAGAAATAAAATATGATGTGTTGTGTGATGTTTTGTTTGTGTTCTGACAAATAAAGCTTGCCTGGTGATCAGAGGGCTGGGTTAAGTACTAGTTAACCATAGAAGCCATGTGGTGGTAATACATTCCTTTAATTTTAGCACTTGAGAAGATCACATCTTTAATATCAGCACTTGGAAGGTGGAGAAAAAAATATAAAGTGGATGGAGACAGGATCTCAGCCCCTTTCCTGTTAGCAGATCCAGAGGTAAGTTGTGTCTAGTTGGCTGCTAAGTTGATTCTCTAATCATTTATTATTTACCTTGCTGTCTGACTCTGAGATTTATTGATAAGACTAACTAGGTTCATGCTACACATGGTGCCTAAACCTTTAGCAAGAATTTCCACCTAAAGCCCAAAAAAGCTTTAAAAATGATTCTAAACACACAAAAAATTGAATCAAAACTCAGCTTTATGGTAACCGCTTCTTTTATGGGTGGCCTTTCTTTGCTGGTGGCACGCAGAGGCATGCCTGTTTAAAGAGATTGATTTCTGACTCAGTGCTAGAAGCAAAAACTGCAGGGCTCATTTACAAGACTCTGCTGCCGAACACTTAAATGCAGTTTATCAACAGCAGGTAGCATGATGTTCAATGGCAGCATGTACCCAGAAACTCCCCAGCGATAAGTGTCTATGGTTCTTGTAATGCCTACTCCATGAAGCTCACTCTTAAGGAACCAGGCAGGGCAGAGCCAGTTGCCAGGTCAGAGGTGGCACTCTGCTTAGAAGTTTAAAGGCATGTGTGGTCAGGAAAAGATAGAGAGATGCAATAAAAACAGTTTCAAATAAAATGATTATAATAAAAAGAAAACCTCTAACTGGTTTTCAGAATGTTTGAAAAATGTACGTAGGCTTGAGAGAGAAAAGAAAAAGGTTAGAACCCGTCATAGGTTTAAAAACAATAAAAAACCAGTAGCAAAGTCTTTTAAACGGGAGTAGAGTAATAAAAATATATGTCAAATAAATATAAAAAATACAGTCTGGACTCTATATTTTATTGTACTGCCTTTAGATTTTTTTTTTGACTGTTACTGGGCAAAAGATAACTGCTGAGAGATATTTGACTGTGAAAAGTACAAAATTAAACCAATCAAATAGTTTAAAAATATCTTCACTTCAAAAGATAGGTTACTTTTGGAAAAAGGTTCTGCTTTTTTTTCTTTTCTACAGGAAATGACAGGTTCTGCGTTCTGATTCATTCTGGGTTAAGAAAAATAAAGTTAGATTGAGAAGAAAAAAAAACCTGAAAAATTCCAGTGGAAGCGAATGACCCAGATGATCCCAAGTTTCTGAGAGCCCCTGTTGCCATTTTCTCTGAATTATATATGCAAAATGTCTTCAGTGCAGCTGGCTGAGATGATTCAATTTCAAAGAATTCTTCGGTCAGGACTTGATCATAATCTTGAAAATTTTCAGGTTCCCCCCAAATTACCAATATCCCCAATCAACAGGAATTAGTCCAAAAAACTATGCTCATATACCCAAAAGATAGGTCATAGATATTTATTATTTTTTAAAGGGGTTGGGTCCAGGTTTACGTTGGTAATGGTTAAAAAAAAACTGAACAAAGGAGATAAGATTTGGGGATCTGGGCTAGGGAGATGGCTCACTGGTTAAGGGCACTGGCTGATCTTCTGGAGGACCTCGGTTCAATACCAGAACTGACTGGCAAGCTTATAACTTCTGGTAAATCCAGTTATGGGAGCTCTAATAATGTCACACAAACATATAGGTAGACAAAATAGAAATGTTCAGCAGATAAATATGATGCAGGGCTCTTACAAAAAAAAGAAGATATAAGAATGTGGTAATAAAAGTTAAAATACAAAGTAAATTAGGTATAACATTTTGGACTCACCAAGACAATAAATAATAAAGTATTTTCTCAGAATTTTTAAAATAAAAATGGACTACACATTGATAATATAGTTGTTACCTATAGTTATTGTTCTTATTTGTATTTAGACAGAAGAAATGGTGATATTTGTCTTTTTTCTTACAAATAAAAACTTTCCTGGGATTCAAAGTGTGGAGCTAGCTACTAGTTAACCGTAGAAGCCAGGCAGTGGTGGTATACACCTTTAATCCTAGAATTTAAGAGGCTCACACCTTTTATTTCAGCTCTTGGGAGGGTCACACTTTTAATACCAACAATTGGGAGGTAGAGACAGAATTATAAGGTGGGTAGGGACAGATCTCTGCCTCCATTAGGTTAGAGGATCTACAGAGGTAAGAAGTGTCTAGGCTGGGCTGCTACTTCTCAAATTGTTCAGCATTTACCTCAATATCTGCTTTGAGTTTTTATAAATTAATCCATTTCTTTTAATCTATGTATGGCTATATATTTTGTGGCTTTACCTGTGTTCTATTACATTTTGCTTTTTCAGTGGCTCATAGCATCTCCTCTCACTCTATGTTTCTTCTCCCTGTATCTGTGCTTAGATTTTATGCCTCGATATTTCCTGTTTTATCACAAACCAAAGTAGCTTCTTTATTAACCAATGGTAATAAAAGACATTCATAATATACAAAAGACATCCCACAGAAAGTGATCTTTTCTAGTCTCTTAAAATCATCTACAAGTCTACAAAGAGCCTCTTGAAACATTTCAAAATGTCTTTTGATAATTCTGTGTATTTTCTGTCATGATCTGTGCACAAGACTCAATGTTTATTAATTTTAGGTCCCTTCAATCAACTTGAAGTTCATAAAACTATCATATACAGAATTAAATTTGTAAGTAGAAAGCTACCTACATTTATTTATTACTTCAGTTGATAAATAATATAAATATAATAGCAATTTATCCATCTCCAGTTTATTGAATCTGACTAGTCCAATTCTGATTTTTTCATTTTATAATTAGGATAGGGTAAATTTGTAACCTGTTCATAAAATACCAGAGACTACAAGTATAAATGCTATTTCCTATGTAAGGCTTTATAATGATACTGACATTCACTTCATTGCTGCAAGATAATTTTGCATAGAATCAACAAAAATGGTTTTGCACATATCTGCAATTTGTCAGCCAGTACACCATGCCTTTGACATAAACCATACACATTTTATTTGGAAACTTACACTGCCAAAATCTTATACAAGATTATAAGACTTACTATCCCTTTCATAGTTTCTCTTTACTTTATCTGGAAACCACTTGAGCACATTACCTTTGAAAGAAAACTGGCTTGAATTGTGAATATATCTTAAACCGTAAAAGCTAAGGATCCATGGTGCTGCTGCCTTCTTGTACATCAACATGCCAATGTATTTATATTCAGTTATAACTTCATGCATTTTGGTAGCTATAGGTTCACTCAAAGTTCATAAGGAATACAAAAACCCTGCCTGGAAAATGTGGGTGTTAGTAAATTGTGAAGTATTGGTTGACACAGTGACAGAAATTCAGAACAAAGTTTCTCTTTGACCTTGATGTAACATCATAATTAACTTTTCCCATTCCATTGTAAACATTCATTTCATGCCTTAATTTTGGTTATGCAATTCAGATAAAAGCAGTTATGTGTTAAATGAGTTAAAAGTGTAATGGTGAAAATGATTTTTAATCTATATTTTTATTATGTGAGTATGTGTGTATTTGTGTTTATGTGTGTGTTTGTATGCTTATTTGTTGTGTGTGTATTAGTGTGTATTGTATATATGAGTATATATAGGTATTTGTATGTGGTGTATGTGTGTCTGTGTGTGGAGGTTGTTTGTGTATGGTTTATGTGTGTTCGTGTGTGTATTTGTGGGTGTGTATTTATGTGTCTCTGTGTGCATGTACATGTGAATAAAAGTGCCTATGGCTCCCAGAAGAGCATGTCAGATCCCTGGAACTGAAGACAGTGGCAATTATGAGTCACTGTTTATAATCAAGCCATTTAACTAGCCTCTAACTGTTTTAACTGTTAACATGTTTTCTCAGCACAATGTTAATAAACTTAATGTTACATATAATGGCTAACACTGTAAAACTTCAAAGAACTATTCATCTGCTGAATTTTGTGATTAGTTGGCTTTAAGTATGACTTAAATGCGAGCATCCTCTGAAAGGGAGCCCTGAAAAATAGGCATCGTTTTAATTTAGTGATTTTTGATCCACATTAACATCAATCATCTGGAACTATGTTTGTCTATGACACAGTAAGAGGTGGGTTATAAATTTATGAAACAGAAATTGAAAAGGACAAATAAGAAAAGAGAGGGTTTTCAGGAATATTAATATTTACCAAAATAAGCAATTAGCACTTTCAGCAATCAAGATCTTGAAAACACAGAAATTTATAAAATTTCTTTGTATCTTTTAGTTACTTTTATCTGTGCTGACAGGGGGTTAAGTTTAATAAAAATACCCTATTAAGTGGAAAACACTCCCAGGCAGGATTCTGGTGATCTAGTGCAAAGGGGCCCAAAGAAAATACCACATCCTGGGGATTTATTTGAGTAAGCAGGTGTGAAAACAACCCCAGGGAGTGCAGTTCAGTGTGCAGCCTCAGCTCCCAGACTCTGCAGAGGTAATTATGCCATCTTCCCCTCAGGGCTTACTTGTTTATTTGTCTATTGGTTGTTGCTTGAACTTTTTAAATTAAAATTTTGATGAAAAGAAAGTTCCTGCCTTAATATCGTACTTGGTAATCCTGAAAAGGCCCCAAGAGAACAACTTTAAGGTTTTATGAAGATATATTTTAATAGAATTTATTTTTATTGTGCATTTCACTTTTCTTTTTATTCTGCCCTGGTTAGGAGAAAATTAATTTAGAAATAAAGTAAGTGGCCCCCAAAGTCTCCCAAATTGTTTTCATTGTACTTTATACAAATTAAATCTGGGGCAAACTGTGCGGGAGACTTCACTGTGTTTAAAGATCAGCAAGAACTACAAGGGTACAATTATTTTTGCCTTCCTTTAAAATATCCAGCATATAAACTATTTTAGGATTGTCTTCCATTTATTAACAAACACTATATTTAAACAGGTACAAATACTTTCTAATAAAAAGTATTAAGACAAAAAACAAAAATCTTTGTATACTAAAGCTACACTTAAATTATTATTTAATTTTCACACATGCAAATATGTTACAATTTAGGTAACAAATTTGTACAGAGTATACCTGTTCATAAAAATATCATACACTAAATTATGGTGGATGATTTTGAACTACAAAAAATTTTACTAGATTAGTAAATTGGAATATAGTTTTCTTGGCCACTCTGATAGGCCATTTACAAGGTTTAAAAAATAGATATAGTTTTAAAAGAAAAAAATCCAACTATTCAGTTATGTAGATTAGGCTTCTTTATGTATATAGATAGTAGTTAAATGTGGTGACATATTGCTTATAATCTAACAAACAAAGATTGCCTGAAGATCAGAGGGCAGAGCCAGCCACAGAGTTAGTCATAGAGTCCAGGCAGTGGTGGCTCATACCTTTAATCGCATCACTTGAGATCTCATGCCTTGCATGTATTTGGGAAGCACACAGGCTTTAAATCCCAGCACTAGGAAAGCTGAAACAGTACTAGATATGGTTGGGTAGAGTAAGGAATATAAGGTAGGAGGAGACAGGTGTCTTCTTGTAGCAGAGGACTCAGATGCATTCACTCTGAGGATTCATGGAGACAGGATCTTTTCTCTTTTTGTCCTGAGGACTCAGAAGTGGTGAAAAGTTTCTCTAGTGGCCTTTTCCTCTGTCTCTCTGATCTTTCAACTTTACCCAAATATCTGTCTCAGAGTTTTTATTATATAAACAATTAATTAGGGTTCATGTAACAGTTAATGATGTAAGATAAACAAAAATTATTGATTGTGTATAAAAATGTATGCCTCTAAAGACATGCAGTTGGTTGTTTTTTTGGTTTTTGTTTTTTCTTTTATTTTTGCCTGTACATGGTATACTTTGACATGAAAAAAATTTTGAGAAAATATACTACTAATCATATGTTTGCAAACACATAGCTCATAGCTATTGTGTTGTATTTGTAACATATGAAACACTGAAATTAACATTAGATTATGTGAAATGATATGTTATTAAAGAAATCAGTTGGATGGCACGGGCAATCAGAAATATTTTCTGTGTTAGTGCTCATCAGAAAAATCCAAATTAATACTAACTACTTACCTCTTTATTGAAGCCGAACTAAGTTAATAAAAAACATGACAAATATACACAGACAATGAACGACAAAAAAAAAAAAGGTGAAGGCTGAACACTCGTATTATCATCTTCCAAGTTGAAAACATAGGCTCTCTCTTCTCCCCATCTCTTTATCTCCTCCCAAGTGAGAGAGGTGGGAGGGGGAAGGGAGTTTGAACAAGGGAATACACTGATAAAAAAATATGACTTTATTCATAATAAAAAAAGAAAACATAGGCTCATAGAACTCTGCATGACATCTGGTGCTTTACCACAGACTAGAAACAACCTGGATATCCCTAGTGACTAGTGATGGGATCAAGGCTTCCACTTGAAGAAGGTGTACTAGGCACAAACACAGAATGGCTGACGTTTGAAGAAGCAACACAGATTAACTTATCTGTGATGTAAACACAGATTTTTTAAATTAAAATAACATTAGGCAGACAGAAACCAGGGCAGCATCAGGCCTTGCCTAGAACATTGAACTCACAGAAAGTAAGGTCAGGATAGGTTGTTAGTGATGCGAAGAAGAAGAAAAAAAAAGAGAAACTCTTACTGCTGGACATGGTGGTGCATGCTATTAATCTGGAGGCAGAGGCAGGTAGATCTTTGTGAATTTGAGACCAGCTTGGTCAATTTAGCAAGTACCAAGACATCCAGGACTACACAGTATTGCATAAATTCTATTTAGTATATAATGAAAACCCAGAGCCATGCAATGGAGAAAAACTGAAATATCTGAGAAAGATAGAAACTACAGCCACTTTTCATCTGTCAACTTCTCAGGCCTGCCTGAAATCACTTTCCCTTAAAAACAGGGAAGGTGGACAGGCCTCACGGGGGAAACAGGGATATCCAACTAATATGATCTAACAAATTAACAATAAGACTAAGGACAAACCTTCATATCAACACAGGATGAGATAACCCGGTATTAGCAAACAGGATGCTAAGCACAGGTAAACATCAGAGCCCTACCCCTGACTCTCATTGTTGAGTAGGCCCACAAGCACACTAAGTTACACGATCTAGTTCACACTCATACAGGCCCGTGTTTGTGGCTTCAGTCTTTGGGAGCCCCTGTGCCATGTGAGCAATGCTCTGGCTCCTACAAACCCCTCTTTGTCTCCCTACTCCACCCCACCCCTGCACTTCTGCGGTTGCCTTGGCTCCCTCTAGTTTTTGGCTGTTGGTCTTAACATCTATTCCCATCAGTTAGTTGTTGGCTGTTGCCAACATGTAAAAGAACATGGACTAGGCACCTATCTATGAATATAGCAAAAATATCATTAGGAGTCTTTCATCGACATTTCCCAGGCATGTTTGATTCTATCCTGGGTCTCTGGGTTGTCCTAATTCTGGTTCCTTGCCATCAAGGCAGTGTTACGAGTGGGCTCCTTCTCATGGTAGGGAATTCAAGTTGAACAAGTTTTTGATTGGACACTCCCATAAGTTCTGCGCCACTATTACCAGAGCAAATCTTAAATCAGGACAAATTTTAGGCAGAAGGTTTTGTGGGTGGGTTCATGCCCTAGTACTACCGCTGGAAGCCTTGCCCGGTGACAGGAAATGACTGGTTCAGATTCTGTATCCCCCATCATAAAGAGACTATACTGGGGCTCTCATAGATTCCAGGGAGTCTCCACTGCAATAGGCTTCTATGTTACTCTCTAGATACTCCCAAATTGCAGTCATCTGTCCCAGTATTTCCTCCCTTCATTCTTCCCACACCATGCTTGATCACCCTTGTTCCCCACCTGCCTCCAGTCCATCCAGAAAATCTCTATTTCCTCTTCGCAGTGAGATCCATGTGTCTTTCCTTGAGCCTTCTTTGTTACTTAGCCTCTCTCGGTCTGTAGATTGTAGCATGATTATTCTTTGCTTAACAGCTAAATTTTCCCTTTTTAGTAAGAAATTTCACATTTCTATTATGTTCTTTTACATGTCATTTAGGTTTGGCTTTTCCTTTGGTAAATAAGGTAAATTTGCTGTAAATTTACCTAATCTACTGTATGCTAGGCTTATGTATCAGCAAAGAACTGGGATCCCTGTATCTGCAAGAACACAGCAAAGCCTCCAATCTCTTCCTCACTGGGGGCCATGTTTGATGTCTCTTCCCGTCCACAGCAGGTGCAAGCAGGATGGACTGCCCATGCATTGCCCACAAACTTCTAACAGCTGGACATTCCACAGGCAGCCTTTGAGGTCTATGGTTGCCATGGCTACTTGCATGACCAAATCTAAGTACACCACTGCTGAAAAGCAGTCAAAGAATTTTAAATCAGTGTTGGCCTGACTAAAATTGAGCATAGATTATAGGTTGTATAACAAAAGAAAATGTGGGAGTATTTATTCTAAGATTTAAATTTCATACGAATAGAACAAGTCATTTATAAAGTTAGTTTATAAAGGTCCATCATTTACTTGAGGTAAAAGTAAACAAAGTAAAGAAATATAAACATGGCAACAAAAATGATGTATTTTCTCTGGTAGAGAAATTATACCTATAGAATTCACTACTGTGTAACCTAAACTTATGTGCTCCAATGTAGTAACAGAAATTTATATAACACTGCATGAATTTCTTTACTATTGAAGCAAATCATCTCAAAACTAAAATTTGAATATAATGTTTAGCATGCAACAACTCTTAGTAATCTGTATAAGCCAAATATTCTAAGGTATATAGCAAACATAATAATAATACAAATAGCAATTGTTGTACATCAAATTCTGCAATAAACTATGAACAGTAATATGAATAATCATTATCTCAAATGTACAAATTTTACCATAATGTATAATAAAAATTATATGCATATATACATAATAGAAACATATATGAAATATAATAAATCATGTATACAAAATATATGTTATAGCATTTATCAAAATGTTTATATGTAAATATATATTAAATTCTAATTATTCTAAGCTCTCAAACTTTCTTATCTTCTTCATACTCCTGTCAGGTTTCTCTGTTCCCTATAAAACTCCACCACACCAATGCCAGTTAGCTCATTTGTGAACTACTAGATATAGTCAGGGTCATCCATACGGTGATGAGTTTGGAACCATTCACTGTATTCTGTTGGACTCATCAGTGAGTAAACAAGAGAAGCCAATAGACTCTCCAGATGTTATCTGCAGCCAATTTCAGGGTGAGGAATTATGGGGTCCTGTGAGTAGCGGCTTCTTCTGTGATTGACTGTTGTCAGGCCAGTGCCAGTCTTGTGCAGGTCCAAGGCAAGTAAACATAGCTGTTATTTGTTGAATATTGCAATGGTCCTGTCATGCTGTGATGAAGGCATTTCACAGTCCCTTTTTTAATTTTCATTCCCTTATGTTCTTTTTGCCTTCTCTTCTACAATTCTTAATAAACTTTGGAGATGGTGTTATAAATGCCTGATTTAATTCCAAATAGATAGTGTTTGGTTTCTCCCATAATTTTTCTGTCATTTCTGTAACAGCAAAACTTACAGGCAAGCCATGAGTGCCAAAAGCAGACTTTAAAGCTGGCATGGTGCTTATCTTTCTCCTCTGGGAGCATGCATGGTACCTTCCAGTACCATAAATATTAGATAACAGCAATGAATTCTTTAGGGGTTCAGCGAGTGACGTAGGTGCTGTCTTCAGCAAGGGAGGCTTACCACCAGTTGTGGAGAGCGACCAATAGTGTTGGCAATAGATTGCTTTACTGGAGGTTTCCATGGGCCGTGGGACCAAAAACTGGATTAGATATAATCTTTTTTTAGCTCTAGAAATTTTGTTTGGTGCTTAGAAATCTTTACCTGAGGGCTTTGTCCCCAACGTTATTTGGTAGTTTCTTTTAGATTTCTTTCATTTATATATGTATATATATATATACATATATATATATATGTATGTATATATATATGTGTGTGTGTGTAATATACATGTATATAAAGCTTCTACTCTGTCAGGTTAACATATGACCCCACAAATGACCCTTAGTCTTAGCTGTCCCTCCTTGAGTTCCCTCATTCACCTCCTTCTCCCTTCCCCTTCCCCATTGATCCTAAATGTTTCAATCATCCCCACCTCTGTCCAACCATAACGGTTTTACATTTTGTTTCCCTTTCCTAGGGATGTACTTCTCTTCCTCTGGTCCCTTACCCTATATTTAAGTCCTGTCATTATATGGATTTTATCTAGCTTATCAAACACTTAACATCTAACTACAACATAAAAGTGAATACATACTATATTTAGGGGTTTTTTTTGGGGGGGGTCTGGGTTATCTCACTCAAAATGACTTTTTTCTAGTTTTATCCATTTTACTTATCTGTTAATAGATAATTTCCATTTTTCTGGCTATTATGAATGCAGCAACTATGAACATGGTTGAGGAATTGTCTCTGGCACTAGGGCATTGAATCCTTTGGGTAAATGCCCAAGAGTTATATAGTTAGATCTTGAGGTAGATCTATTTTCAGGTTTCTGAGGTTTCACCACACTGTTTCCTATAGTGGCTGTACAAATTTACTTTCCCAGTAATAGTGGATAAGTAGTCACCTTACCTCATATTATCTCCAGCATGAGCTGACATTTGTTTTATTGATTTTGGCCCTTCTGACTGATATAAAATGAAATCTCAAAGTAGCTCTCATTTCCATTTCCTTAATCACTAAAGATGTTGAACATTTCCAAGTATTTCTCAGCCATTTATTTTGAGAATTCTCTATTTAGTTCTGTACACTATTTTTAATGTGATTATTTGTTTTCTTAATATCCAGAATTTTAGGTCTTCATACATTTTATATAGTATTCCTCTATTATATGATTTTATTACTCTAACTGTAGTACAAGTTGAGATCAGCTATGATGGCCTATTCTGTGCAATTGAAATCCTGATAATGCTTGGGTATCCAAAAACCTGAGTCTACATTGGTCGTGGCACCCAAGAAAACATACCATCACTATTCTGCTAAAGAAACAGAGTAATAAAATGACTTCCAATCATATATTGATGTACCAGTGGATCAGTGTACCACACAGTATTTATTAAAGAATCATTGTATTGTTACAAATAGTAATTAACAATAATATCTACACCGAGACAATGTGCAGAGACTGAGGATCTTTGGGAAACTCAGTTTCAGATGGTATATCTTCAGCAAAACCTCTCCTCAAGGCTTAGGGATCTATGAGGAGGAAGAAGTGGAGAGATTACAATGGCCAGAGGTGAGAGATGACTGCTCAGAAATAGAACTGATTTGCATATTCACTCAGAGACTGTAATAGTAAGCACAGTAGTATTTTGTAGACATTTTGTCAAAACAAAACAAACTCAATATCATTTGTGTGATTATTCTTGTTATTAAAAATTTATTTGTTTTTAAGTTTTTGCTTTCAATAATGATTTGTAAATGGGAGAGCTGATTAGGTAGGGAGGTAGTTGAGGATCTGAGCAGAGATAATAAAAAATGACAAGCTAAATGAATGTTTTAAAATTTGTGTGAATAAAATAAAAAAAAATTATGCTGAAAGTGGAAATGCTAGGAAGAAGAGATGCAGCATCCTATTAAAAAATAACTATTGCAACTATTGTTTCAGCATGGTTGGGAAGACCCTTTCTAGACATGATTTGTTTGTTCTAAGAGGTTAGGGCAAGGTTATTAGTCCACATAACTAGAACATTAGGTTTTCAATTGGGAGAGAATTTCTACTCTCTTGACCAGAAAGTGATTTTTCTTAATTGGTGTTTATTGTGCTAAAACCACATTTGTAGAATTTCAGGTGAATTACAGATCTTCTTTTTTGGAATTTTATTAGTACAAAATTTCAATGACAAACCAATCTTTAATGTCAACCTTGGTGTTTTTGAATTAGGTGTTGTTACTATATTTTCTTTTTTTTTTTTTTTTTTTTTTTTTTTGTTGTAAGTGGTTTTAATTATCGAAACTCGGAATCTTTAATACACAAATGAAAATTCTTAATGCTTAAAGAAAATACCAGCAAGTAGTAGAGCTCTTTAAAATAAGGGGTTTCCACAAATATAGGCAATTCGTCTAAGGTTTCACGGCTGCAGTTGGACAGAAACAGACCCCAGCTGTGATAATGTCACAGCCAGTCCATCCACTAGACAAGCCCTTTAAAGAAAATGCAGTATATACTGTTTGCTAGTTTTAACATTACTAGGGGGCACCCCCACAAATTCTAGTATACCAAAGATTGAGAAAAAAGTGGAGTTTGGGAAGCAAAACTTCATTAAGTGAAAAACATCTAAGGAATCAGTTAGTATTCTACCATCCTGAATTAGTGAAGAGATAAAACACAGGTACATTCCTGCCTCC